>CANYLF010111170.1:0-21137 GCA_948193215.1 Bocquillonia castaneifolia
TTTTGAAATTTGAGAATTATTCTCAAACAAGAAAGGAAGCTTTATGTCCTAGATGAACCTCATCCTGAACAACCAGCTGAGGATGCTAATAGAGTTGAAAGGAATGCTTATAGCATCACAAGGACTCTATTGATGTTGCCTGCTTAATGCTTGCTACCATGAGTTTTGAACTTCAAAAGGATCTGGAACACATGAAAGCTTATAATATGATTGTCAATCTTAAGGAAACTTTCTAGCAACAGGCAAGGCAATAAAGGTATGAACTGAGGATGCTTCAGTTAGCGATCATGTGCTAAAGATGAAAGGCTATATTGAGTACCTTGATAGGCTTGGATTTCCATTAAGCCAAGAGTTGGCAACTGATTTGATCCTGAATTCACTTCCTGAAAGTTATGACCAGTTTGTCATGAACTTTAATATGAATGAAATGAAAAATCAATTTCTGAGTTGCATGCGATGCTTAAAACTGCTGAACAGAATATCAAGACCAAGCCTGGCCATATTTTGATGGTTAAAAAGGGAAAAGGTTTGAAGAAAAGGGGAAACAGAAAAGGTAAGGGAAAGGTTGGAAAGTCCAATGCTCAGCCTAAGCCCAAAGCTGAACCTAAGGCTGAAGCTCCTAAGGAGGGTGTTTGTTTCTTTTGTAATGAACCTAGTCATTGGAAGAGAAACTGCAAGCTGTTCTTGGAGAATCTAAAGAGGAGGAAGAAGGGTGGTGAGACCAGCTCTTCAAGTATTTATGTCATAGACATTAATCTTTCTCCTTCTAGTTCCTAGGTATTAGATACTAGATATGGATCTCACATTTGTACAAATGTGTAAGGGCTCAAAAGGAGCAGACAAATGAAAAAGGGCGAAGTTGATCTACGAGTAGGTAATGGAGCAAAGGTTGCTGCCCTAGTTGTAGGAGGTTATGAACTTACTTTTCTTAGTGTGCTTTTATTAGTTTTGAATAATTACTTTTATGTCCTTACCTTGAGTAGGAATGTTATTTCAGTTGCTTGTTTGGATAGTGATGAATTTTCTTTTATTATTAAGAATAATAATTGCTCCATTTATCATAAGGACATATTCTATGCAAATGCTGATTTACATGATGGTCTTCATGTTTTGAATCTTAAAAAATCCAACAATTCTTCGATCTGTAACATAACTACCAAGAAATTTAAGTCTAATGATTTAAATCTAACCTATCTTTGGCATTGTCGCCTTGGCCATATAAATGAGAAACACATTTCAAAACTCTATCAAGATGGATTTTTTTGTTCATGTGATTTTGAATCATATGATGTTTCTGAATCTTGTTTGTTGGGTAAGATGACAAAAGATCCTTTTACTGGACACAGTGAAAGGGCCAATGAATTATTGGGCCTAATACATACAGATGTATGTGGACCATTAAGTTCAACTGCTAAAGGAGGTTACAAGTACTTCATTACATTTGCTGATGACTTCAGTAGATATGGTTATGTCCACTTAATGAGACACAAATCTGAATTATTTGAAATGTTCAAATCTTTTCAAAATGAAGCACAAAACCAACTTAGCAAGACAATCAAAGCCCTTCAATCTGATCGAGGTGAAGAATATTTGAGCTAAGAATTTGATGATCATCGTAGAAATTATGGAATTATTTCACAATTAACTCCCCCTAGAACACCAAAATGGAATGGTGTATTTGAGAGGAGGAATCGAACTTTATTAGATATGGTTCGATCTATGATAAGTCTAACAGATCTTCCATTTACCTTTTGGGGTTATGCACTTGAAACAACTGCGTTCATGCTAAATCGAGTTCCATCCAAAGCGGTTGAAAAGACACCATATAAGATGTGGACTGGTAAAATACCCAGTTTGTCTTTTCTTAAGATTTAGGGTTATGAAGCTTATGTGAAATGTCAAGTTTTCGATAAGCTAGGGCCCAAATCTGAAAAATTTCTTTTTGTAGGGTATCCTAAAGAAACTAAGGGATACTACTTTTATAATCCCACTGAGAACAAAGTGTTTATTTTTTGGGATGGTGTCTTTCTAGAAAATGAATTTATTTCTAAAGGAACCAGCGGGAAAAAGGTACAACTCGAAGAAATTCGAGAACTACAAGATAATATTGAACCGCCTGTGGATACTCAAAATCAACAAATAGTTGTTGACACACCTCCAGTAGCGCAAGGTTTGTATAAATCTGATAGGATGCGTCATGAACCCGAGAGATATGGGTTTCTTATGACTGATAATTATGATGTTATGTTAGTGGATCAAAATGAACCCATTGCCTATCAAGAGGCTATGTCAGACCTAAACTCTAAGAAATGGTTGGAGGCTACGAAGTCTGAAATGAAATCCATGTATGCTAATCAGGTATGGACCTTGATTGATCCACCTGAAGACACAAAGACCATTGGATGCAAATGGGTTTTCAAAAAGAAAACTGACATGGATGGCAACATACATACTTATAAAGCAAGGCTAGTTGTAAAAGGTTTCAAACAAACTCATGGTATAGACTATGATGAAACTTTTTCACCTGTAGCCATGCTTAAGTCTATCAGAATACTTATTGCCATTGCTGCATATCATGACTATGAGATTTGGCAAATGGATGTTAAAACTGCGTTTCTTAATGGAAACTTACTTGAGGATGTGTACATGACACAACCTGAAGGTTTTGTACAGCCTGAAAATTCTGATAAAGTATGCAAGCTTCAAAGATCCATTTATGGATTAAAGCAGCCTTCTTGGAGTTGGAATTTTCGTTTTGATGAATCAGTCAAAGAGTTTGGATTTATCAAAACTGAAGATGAACCTTGTGTTCATAAGAAATTTAGTGGGAGCGTAATTGTATTTCTGGTCTTGTATGTCGATGATATATTACTCATTGGAAATGACATCCTTACCTTGTAGAATGTCATGTCTTGGTTAGGGAAGTGCTTCTCAATGAAAAACTTAGGCGAAGCTATCTATATCCTTGGGATAAACATCTATAGAGATAGATCTAAAAGGCTAATTGGTCTAAGTCAAAGTTCTTATATAGACAAAGTACTAAAAAGGTTCAGTATGCAAAGTTCTAAGAGAGGATTCTTGCCTATGTCTCACAGTATTACTCTTAGCAAAACTCAGTGTCCTAACACTAAAGATCAGCGAGACTGCATAAGCAAGACTCCTTATGCTTTAGTAATATGATCTATCATGTACGCCATGTTGTGCACTAGACCAGATACTAGTCAGATTCTAGTGAAAGTCACTAGATAGCTGTCAAGAATATACTTAAGTATCTGAGAAGATCTAAAGATGTGTTCTAAGTATATGGCAGATTGAAAGATGATCTTGTTGTAAGTGGTTACACAGATGCAAGCTTTCAATCTGACAAAGATGATTTCCGATCACAATTAGGATATGTGTTTTGTTTGAATGGTGGTGCTATCAACTAGAAAAGTTCAAAGCAAGGCACTGTTGCTGATTCTACAACTGAAGCTGAATACATAGCAGCATCTAATGCAGCTAAAGAAACAGTTTGGATCAAGAAGTTCATCACTGATCTTGGAGTGGTTCCTAGGATCACAAATCTTATTGATGTTTATTGTGACAATAATGGTGCTATTGCACAAGCAAAGGAACCTAGATCACATCAATGATCCAAACACATTCTTAGGCGTTATTATCTCATTTGAGCAATCATTGAGAGAGTTGATGTTAAGATATGCAAATTTCCCATAGATGATAATGTTGGTGATCCATTGACTAAGCCTCTGGCACAAGCAATGCATGATCGTCATGCTAGCTCCATGGGTATTAGATACATTGATGAATGGGCCTAGTGCAAGTGGGAGATTGTTAGTAATAATGCCCTAGGCCTATTGTATGGACATGGTATTTTGACTATTAATAAAGATTGAATTTGTTATTACCATGATTTGCATGTTTATTATATAATAATGTCCTTGAATAATATTATTAATTATTCTAAATATCCCTAATCGATTATTGTTATAAGAATAATCATGGATTAAGATTAGTATGAAGTTTGATTGATATTTATGAGATGAATATGTGAATGAGATACAAATCGAATTCATATGTATTTGTTGAGAACAAATATTGGATCGACCCACTTTGAGATTACTACATGGATCAAAGTCATAAGTTAATCTGATTCTTATTGTGTCATAAATCCTTAGACCTTAAATTACTATGGTTCTCACCATGAGGTTCATTATGTTTTGACATAATCAAATATTTTCCTTAACCAAGTGATTATAAATTTTATGATTGAGCATGATAAGAATCATGTAGTGAGATATAAGTAATTAAGATGGAATTTGTCCCTTTTATTATAAGAGAGATATCTCTGGGCCCCTCGATAATTGAGACTGAGAAATGCATGGCCGTGCTCAAATGAATTAATAGAGATCAGTATCATTTGTTTAGTCACACTAATTAGGTTTTGAGAAATTAAAGATTGAACGATATAAGGTTGACTTGATCCATGCCTTATATTCAATCAAGATATCGTGAGACAAAAGGATTGTGTCATGGGCTATATTAAGGTTGTCTCAGATTATAAGCTTTTCATTTAACTTGAGTAGTCATAATGTCTTGCTAGAGGTCACTTATGACTTGTGGGCTCAAACTGTGATTTAGGCCTACTGCTAATGTTAATTGAACCTATAGGGTCGCACACTAAAAACGAACTAGAATGATTATGGTTTATTATTGTCTAGATTCAATTTGCCTTATGGAGAATAATTTACCAAGCAAAAGAATTACTCTCTATAATAATTTGAAATAATAAAATTATTTTAAATTACAAATAATAATTAATTAGTTATTATTTAAATTCGAATTTGAGAAAATTTGAATTCGTAATTTAAATTGTAATAGATGACTAATTAGTTATTTATTTAGATTTCTTTATTTGTTATTATCAAATTTAGGAGCCAATAAAATTGACTAAGGAAATATAAATAATTAAAATATCTATAGGATTTTATGTGAATTTGGTTAAAACATAAATTCCTTATTTGATAAGGACTAGAATATAAATTGTTATTATTTAAAAGAAGTTTTAAATAAATAATGATTAAATTCATTTTTAACCTAACCTTATCATCTATATATACTATCATATACATCATTTATTTGGTTCACCTCCACTTTGATAAGTAGAGAGTAAAAACACAAAATCATTTTTGAGAAAAACAAATCTGTACTAGCATTCAACTCTGCCGGTTCTAGTTCGTTCGTGTGTGGATACTTGTAGAGGGTGGTTGTCTTTCACAAGGCAGCACCTAAAGACCCGAGCAAGTTATTGGAATCGATTAACAAGGTAATTTCATTTATCCTTTCCTTCGATTTGTTTGAAACGTATGTGATCCTTGTTGGGTTAAGGAATAAAAATTTTAATTTTTTGCTGCACCCTTGATTCAATCGGATTGGATCCTTTGCTTGTAATCGAACACCCGCTAGAGTGAAAACCTCGCAATGAGGCATTCTAGGCAAAAATTAGGGCAAAAGCCTGCTAGGGTGAAAACCTCATAAATAGGCAGTCTAGGCAAAAAGTAAGGCAATAAGGCAATGAGAGAAGAAAGTAAAGAAGTTGTAATATCAAATGTAAAAGTTAAAGTACACTTATTGTGCTAATATTAATAAAATATACTTTGCAAAAGAAAAGTGTCAAACTTTCTTATTGTATCTAACATTTGCATAAATAAACGAAATGGTTATGAGACCTATTTTTTTTTTCTTTGTCCACTTAATGTTATTGAAACTTGCATTCATATCCCTTCTAGCATCCTCTCTTGCTCTCTTTGCATTATTTTTGTTGCTTGTGGTATACAGCCCAGTACCTTTACCTTCGTCATCAGAAACCTTAGCCTACAAGTAAAGCCATTCAATAAAATCCACGTCTATATAATCCATATATGAATCAGAATAAGTTGTTATATGTACTCACTAGATCAACCCAAGCCTTGTACTTATCATCAGTAGCCAATCCTTGGGTGAAGCTCAAACTCCTTTCGAAAGACCTACTGGCCCAGCGAGAATGGATTTCCCTCAAGAAGAAAGGAGTAACATCGTAAGGGGTAAAAGTTGGAACAGGATGTAGAGCCCTTTGAATCATTCCATACTGTTTGCTGACTCTGGATGGAGCATAAAAGGTCGCAATGCCAAAGCTAGCATTCTGCACATAGTTATCTATGAAAGAGGTAGTGACACAGCTCAGTTTCCACCATAGACAATGCCAATGGATCAACTCTTCATTCCTAAATATAAGGAAGCCAGTCCAACCACTAGTAATCTCTAGTGCGACATGTTCAGCCTAGACAGAGCATGTCCTATAGACTGGAATTGACGAGGCCTGTAAGTTGTAGGGTTTGCTAGGGGCATCAAGACTCCTAGCTTTTCCTTTAACTAGATCTGATGAAGCATATGGCTTGGTTAATTAAGGTTCAACAAAAGAAAGAATGAGAAAACAAGACAAGATGGGCATACCTGAAGAAGTAATGTGCTGCCTCAAAGGTGCTGAGTATTCTTAACAGAGTCCAAGCCAAGAATGGTTTTAGCTAATATGGAAAGGGATTCTGACCATTCTCCACCTGCTCTAGGCATTGGACAATCTAGAAACTACCCCTGCCCTCAGTAGAAATAAGCAAAAATTGTGAATGCATACAGAAACTGGTGATCCTTTACCAAGATCCGCTATTCCTTGGCTTAGAACTCCCTAACTCTAGCAAATTTTGAGTTAAAAGGAATTGGCCATCAATACAGGGAAGTGTCTAACCTAGGGTTATTCCAAAGAAACCAGCCAAAGACTTCAGAGTTTGATAGTAAGAAGATGGTAATGCTAGAGGAGCATTAGAGTGATGTACATTATTAAGAATGCCTTCAAATTCTTTAAACAAGGGGCATAGCTCAACTCTATTAAAATGGAAGGCATGGTGTTTGATACTCCAACATTTGACAGCCGCATGTAGAAGCTTGATGTCAAATGGGAAATTCAAGAAAGCTCTAAACTTTGTAAGGTGATATTGATCCAAAGAATTCCAAACTTCTGTTTCCATGCTTCTTAGATGCTTTCTAAGGGAGTTTGTTGAGTTTCGAAACATCTTTGTGATTTGGGAAAGCTTTGGAAAAGTTTATTCGATGTTTTTGAAGCCTCTAGGCTGCCACAAGTGTCCTATTTATAACCCACGAGGTCTGGAGAAGTTTGGGTTTAAAAAGTAGTCAAAATAGAATGAAGAATCGTGAATAAAAGGCCAAGATCGAAGGAGTGGCGTCTGTGGTCCAATGCCTATCCTACAAGTGGCATTATTACCTAACACCTGTCCCTTAGTGGTGTTGGTGGCAAACAACACTCCCCTCAGTGGCGTTGGGCCCTGGCCTGGCTCTCCTTGGTGATTTGATAATCGGTGTAGATTTTTGAGGTTCTAGGAGGATTTTAAGCACGACATTTCATATACACATAAGAGTAGTAATCATGCATACATAAACTTGCAAATTTACGTGCATATGTTTACATTAGTTGGAAAAGTTACATACATTTGCTTAAACTAGTAGAGAAAACATGCATACATGCATCTATAATAGCTAGGGATCATGCATACATCCACATACTTGTACAAAATGTATAATGTGCAGGTACATAATTTAAGAAGTTCAAACATAGAAAGAAGTTTAGAAATAAAAATGAGGACATCTACTCATCCTCCTCCTCATCCTCCTCAGACTCTTTAGAATCCTCATCCTCCTCATCATTACTAGCCGGCTGACTGCCAGCCTCATCACCAGTCTGTTGTTCACCAATCTCCTGATCATCATCATCCTCTTGATCATTACCAGCTTCCTCAACTACGACCTCTAAAGTAGCAAGTTGAGCCTTCAACCCAGCAACCATCATGCAAGAGAAGTGATGGGCCTGTCTCCAAGTATCACAAGTCTCCACTAAGTGGGCCTTGCTGGCCTGGAAGTATGATGACAAGCTTGTAACCTCATCAATAGGCACCTGAAAAGATAAAGGGTTAGAATCCAAATGTAGATCTAAAACAAAGGAAGGAAGGCCAGAATAGCCTACGTGGGTACATGCATCTGTAAAAGAAATTGAAGGATCAGCAGCAGGACGGAAGGTATGCTCAACCAAACCATCGACAGTCATGTGATGCACAGATAGTCCAGGAAACTTAGTGATATGACCTGGTACAACATCACTTTGGCAGCTAGAAGCATGTCAAGACGGGCGAGGCCTATCAACCTCCGGAATGGGAATCGCTCCTCTAGAGGAAGCATAAATCCTACTACTCGGTTAGGGAACATCTGTGCTAGGACCCGGGGCATCGTCATCACTTGAGCCCCTAGAGTCTCCCTCATCTTCTTCCTCATCAGAGCTATATTCAAAAAAATTCACTACACCCATGGCCACCTGTAAGAAGTGACTGCAGATCATACAAGGAAGGTATACTGTATGGAAAAGCAAGAAAGGGAAGAATGTTACCTTGGCAAGCATCTTGGGAGACAAAGGTAGTACTGAAAGGCATCTCGAATGAAGGAACAGAGTGTAATCCTTAGCCCAGAAAAGAAAAGACTCACACTCAAGGCTATCAAGAGCGGTGGTAAAAGCACCATTCGTTAGCTCATGTCCTAAGAACATCTCAAGAGGATGGTCATGTGGCCTCCTTCATAATCTAGCCAAACACTGATGGCGAGTTCTCTCTCCCAGAAACCACATCCTGAGTCCAGGACCCTCTAGAAGGATCCTTATGTCATCCTTTGGCAGAGACGTAATGACAAAAGATGGGTATCCCTCCATCGAGCCAAGCCATCCTCTGTCAAGTTGAAATGAAAAGAATCGAGGTAAGTATCTCAAATTCATGTTAATTGCTTTAGACTAACATAATTTTTTTTATTCGTTTTACCCTAGAAATAGTTAATGTGTTGAGATACATGTGATGATCATCGACGCCGGTTGGATGGGTGCACAATCGCTGCAAACCCCAATGTCTGAGGATAGGGAATAAATAACTATGTCGGAGAGGGAAGAACTGGAAAATCAATCCTATCTCAATAGCCTAGACCTGCAAAGGAAAGAGTTAGGGAAGCATATAGCAAGTAAATCGGGAAAGAAAACGTAAAGATAAAGCAACTCACATGAGTGGCATGCCAGAAGCCGCAAAACTTAGTAGCACTATGAGAAATTTTATCCATGCAAGGATACAGATAGGCCAAAGTAGGAGAGCCCTAATCGTATCCGCTCATCTGGTCAGAGTTCTGAGAATAGGAACAAAATGCAAGCTACTAATAGTATTGGTGTCGTAGAAGATGGTACTACCCAACAGATAAAGGATCAAAACAATGGCCATCTGATCATATCTACAATCAAACTCTGGCCTGTAACTTAGGAGATGTCTCTCAAGTACATCAACATGGAGCTTCTTAAAGCTCTTTTGCCTAGGAACCATGCCTAACATCCGGAGAATATACTTGTTCTAAACATCACAATGGACAGAGTAAATCCCACCATCCCAGAATATCCTATCACCAGTACATGCTAGCCCGGTAATAGCAGAAAAAGAAGCTGGAGACAGTTTATACTCCCTACATGGCAACTGAAATGTGTGGGTGGTGTCAAACCATCGCTCCATCAAAGCCTGCAAGGAATGGCGATCGTAGCGAGAACTCAGATGATCATCCACATTCTCAAGAACTGTGGAAAGCAAAGGGCTGAATCCAGCCTGAAGGACTAATGCCTGTATACCCAGAGATAATCCTCTCAAAACTTTGAGTACTTGCAGAAATTACCGTTATATATGAAAGTATATCATCTCCCTGTAAGGTAAATAACATGTATATTTCCTAACTTAGTCAACTAATTCTTGCATGCTTCTTTATATCCAACTTTGGTAGCCAACAGAGCATAAAATCATGCATTAATAGTTAATAGGATGCACATCATAATTGTACATATCCCATCATCCAAACTTGCATTGAAGGGCTGTATAGAGGTCAAAGTCACTGTGGGAAGGGAAACTGGGCTCAACACAAGTCCCAGTAGTGGCGTTGCCACCAACGCCAATCAATTAAGTGGCGTTGGTAGCAACGCTACTCCCAACAGTGGCGTTGAGCCCTGGGCAGTGGTGTTGGCTACCAATTAGTCTTTATTTCACAGATTTTTGATAAAATACACAATGCCTAGTCAATTTACAATAATATTAAAGTGTTTGGACACTTACCCGGTCTCTAATCGAGCTACAGAGATGAAATCTAGCATTAGAAAGTGGAGATACCCTTCCTTCTCTTCAAATTCCCCCACAATCACCTTTTTGCACCTCCTCCCGAACTTGGAAAAGGTTAATCGGGTTCCATGTAATGCTGAATCGTTGGCCATTTTCCTTTTTGTTTGAAGTAATTTGGTGAAGAAATGATAGGAAAATGAAGAAATTGTAAATTTTGATTTGAATAGTGCACAAATACAATGCTGCCCGCCACTTTTATATGCCAATTTGGCAACTTGCCATTTTGGTCCTTGAAGTTTTCTTACAAATAAGGACAGAAGTCTTGTTACAATTAGGTCCAAAATCAAAATTAAGGCCAAGGTAGGCCAATTTAAGTCCAATTAGGGGTAAATTTTAGAAGGTTATCAAAAATTACAGATAACTACAGTTAAAATGATGAAAAATTACAAAGGAATTGACAGTAACGTTCAATTTGTTAACACAATCAAAAAACAAAAGTAACGTTCAATTTATTAAAGTCTCAGTTATTTCCTTTAACAAGCAATTTTACCCATTTATAAATCTTATAATCTGCATTCTAATGTTTCTACATGGTTTTTCATTTAAAGTTTAGTGATTATCTTTTTATATATGTTTTTGTATAATCATAGCTCTATGATTCATGACTTCATTCTAGATCTCCATCTTGATGCTGTTTTAATATTGAAGCATGTTATGACATTGAAAGAATTATCAATGTACTTTCAGAAATTCTCTTCACATGTGAGTCTTCTAACCCTTTTAGCACCTTATAAACTCTCACCTCGAAAATATTCTTAACAATGTTTTGTTAGTTTTTATCCTATATTATTTTGAAGATTTTATGTTAGACCAATAGGAGTGATTGCTATCTCAGTTTCATGTGATTTTTGCTACCCTTTTTATATAACATATGAAGTAATTTTTTTGAGAAAATTTTTGGTCTACGTATGAACAAATGGAGTAATTTTTTTTGTTGATAAATCTACACAGGAAGCTATAATAACAGTAGGTATAATGCCTTATTTTCTCATGGTTAGTATAGTATTTGGGTATGAAATAAAATATGTAGAAACAAAAAAAAAATATAAACAATTGTTTTGAGTGTTGTTTCAAGATGACTATGCACATTTATGGAGCCCAAATACTGAAATTTTTTTTTTCACCTTCCTTCTAATTTTAATCTCATGACACAGGTGTTTTTTCATATTATATATGTGTGTGTGTGTTTGTATATTATTTATCTAAAAATCTTATCATAATTAATCTTATGCAAATTGGTACATTTATAATAAATATAATTTTATTTAGATCATTTAATTTTATATTGAAATTATACCTTGACTATTTTAATTTAGGTAACTAAAACCAAAATCAATATTTCATGACATTTTATTTAGAGAGAATGTCACATAACACTTTAATATTTTAAATTTTGATTTTGAATTAAAGTAGTTAAGTGCATATTAACACGAAACATTTATAAATGTTTTGGTAAAATTAATAATATTATAGCACTCATGTCATATATGGTTGTATATCAATCATTTCAGTTATGCAGGTGATGGGTAATTTACTTAAAGATGAGCACGGTTCGATTTTATTTGTATTTATCAAAATCAATCTGTTTTCAGTCCTAGAAATATGAAATCAAACCAAATTAAATAAGAGTCTAATATCCAAAACCAAACCAACCTATTATTTCAATTAGTTTTGGTCGGTTTTTCATCTTAATTTTAAAAATATTTATATATTCCTATATTTTCTTTATGTTTTACATATATTAAAATATTTTTATATACATTTATCATACTTATCTGGATATTTATCATATATATATAATTAAAAAATTTTTGGTTTTCAATTTAGTTTGTTTGGTTTGATTTTTCAATCTATGAAAACAAGCCAAAATCAAAAACCAAAATTTTTCATTATTTCAAAGCAAAGCAAAGCAAACCAATTAATTTTGATTTTGTTAAATTGGTTTGTTTTGATTCAGTTTTTACTCACCCATTCGTTTACTTACTTTTGGACCTTTTTTCCTTATTATTATTATTATTTTGCTCAAAGCATGGGTAATGACATGTTCAAAGTATAAATTCTTTAATTAACACCCAAGGGATAACAGTCTAGCTGGTCAAAGACCACTTGTGCTGCTGGGAAGATCGTGGGTTCGATCCGTGACTTCTCTTAGCAGCACTTGGGGAGGGACATGTAACAGTGCCCGCTCAGGATTAGTCGGGTCAACCGTAAAATGGGGACCCGGATACCTGTTCATCAAAAAAAAAACTTTAATTAACATATAGTTTATAAATTATAATTTATAAATTAAAAACAACCTAGGCAACGCATGGGCATGCATCTAGTACAAAAATCTATTCAATTTGTTTATAAGGTTGAAATTGGAATTGTAATGACCTAAACCCGGGTTACGCGACCGGCGCTAGGGAACGGGAAAGCGCTTAGCTACCGAAACCCGTAGCAAGCCTAACTCGATAAACAACATGATATATCCATCTTTTGTATTTGATAAATATGATTTATCAATGAATATATATATGCATATAATTTCTTTGTATACTTAAATAATATCAATATTAATAATAGCAGTAGCAGCAACAACAACAACAATAACAATAGTAGTAGTACTAATAATAGTAATAATAATAATAATAATAATAATAATAATAATAATAATAATAATAATAATAATAATAATAATAATAACCGGCATCCCAACTGGAGCCTCATGGCTAATCGTAATTATTATAATCATATTTATTTAATGCCATGGTAATATTATAAACATGCCTAATAAATTATTCGCTAACTTACAAACTTCTCATTTTAAGCAAATAGATAACTACTGTAGCTCTAGAGTATAAAAACGTATCTATGATATACCAAGTTGAAACATACTTAAAAGCCAGTGAAAAAGAAAATCGATAGAGAGTACCGATATACGAAGTCTGAATCGAGGAAACTTGAAAAAAATGGGTTGAGGGGAGTCAGACCTCACTGAGTGAATCAATCACATATTTATGAAATGCAACCTAGTTAGCAAGCAATCACACAATATATTTTTACATACCTATATACACACACACACACACACACACAATCATACTAATGATTTTCACAAAAATAACAAACAAGGAGAAGGATCTAGACAAAACACCTAACGGACCTCTAACCCTCGAATAGCCCTTTTAGGCTCTCTTAGTCCACACGTTTCACTTCAACTATTTATTCATCATATAGCGCCCGAGACAACCCTCATCGAGCATGCCCTAGATATCAATAGTTATGGTCGCCCGAGACAGCCCTCATCGAGCATACCACCGCAATTAAATAATATAAGGATCGGCGCCTTAGACAAACCTCATCAAGCACGCCCTGTCCTTTAACCCCGCCCCCCCAAGTTAGTAGACGTACTAGACTCCTGTGTGCACACAGCTGGACGACTATCCTCCAACCGTACACATTCACAATCATCTCATAATCATAATCACATCCACATCAATCACAATCATCATATCGTAATTTTCCATTCAATATATATATATATATATATATATATATATAATATAATATAATATAATATAATATAATATAATTAATACTTTTATAAATACTCGTATAATTGTATGAACATAATATCTTTCACAGAGTATGCATATCTTTTTCATCCATCACATACACATATTTATTCCATTCCATCTCATCATGTGTGTGTGTGTGTGTATAACTATTCAATGCACACATATTCATATAATTACTTATGCATGATATCGATATGTTTTGATATAAAATATAGGTATATATATTTAATAAATATAATAATTATTGATAACCAAAAATATATAAATATTATTATATAAAATAATAACATGCAATCTATGAGCAATATCATAAATATGAAATTAACTCACAGAAATTTGCATGCGACTCATATCGCTCCTGTGCTACTAGCCCACTTTGGCCTCTAGGATTCTCTATATGTGAATAAATATAGAATTTAGAATCAGATACGATATATATTGATTTCAATAGTTCTAGAAGTTTAACAAACTTGATAATATCTAACTCAATTCTTATATATCGAATTTTAATTATAACTTATTTCCTAGCCCGGTATCATGTTTTATGAGAAAACGCTATTGGAAATTCAGTAGCATCTCCTCTATAAAATGGATATCTCTCCACCAAAGTGGATCCCGTTTCTACAAGCCAACACACTTCTACAATTTCAACCACATAGCGGGCCTGCGACGAAAATACCCGGATTTATCAACACAGTTATTCCAAATTATATTTAATTCCTGAATTCGGTTTATCACACCATGTATTCCATTTAATTATACTTAATCAGTATATAATCTTATCCCATATAATCCATAAATTAATATTTCTCTTTACGATAAATCCTAACTCAGTTTATCGTCCAAATTCGTGTTATCTGAATTAACTATCTACTTTAGTCATATTAATCTCAATTTGGTTTCATAATTACTTATTCATCATGCTTATAACATAGTTGAAGCCCAAACATATTAATTAAATCCTAAACACGTATTTCTAGAATTTCCATGCACTGCATTTTACCTTCCAGGATTTTTAATTTAAAATCTACACATAATTTAACTATCATGTCTAAACAAAAGTTGTCCGAAATAATTTTTAGGATTTTTTAAAAATATAATCGGATATTTCTGGGAGGGGCTCACCTGCCACCCCCGATGACGTCCGATGAACACCAAACTTTCCAGAATGAAGCGCAACTTACCCAAGAGTCTCCATGCATTGTTCACGCACCGGAACTAGCTCCCAAATGACTGGAATAATTCAAAAATCGAAGATGGATGTAGATTCCGGTCAAGCTCCGTTCAACGTCTTCCAGTGACCGTTCAAGTAGGTTCCAGTGTCTAACCCACTTGTTTTTCGACAATCTACAAGTTTATGGCTTCAATTTGGATCAATTGTGGCGGAACACCATGAACGGTGATGACCGATTGTTTGCCGACTTTCAAAGGTAAAATCATCAAAAATTAGGCGGTAGAAATTGGGGAAAAATATACCAAATTGTAGAGGACGTTGAGCTCTTTGATTTGATATGTGGTGGGTCGAAAATGGTGGTCGGACTGAGAAATTATGACCGGAAAATAATTTGGTGCTATAGTGGACGCTTTCAGAGAATTGGGGGCTGATCTAACAATTTTTTATGAAGTTTCTGATTTTCAATTAAGTCCTCCGCAGAAACAGCCTATATATAGAACTGAAGTTTTTTTATTTGCAATTTAGTCCAATATTGCAATTACTCACTATTCCGAACTCGTTTTGGTCTCAAATTTTTACCCCGAGTTCATATAATTATTTATCACTTACAACTAGAAAATTAAATTAAAATAACTTTCCAAACTACCCTTTTCAATTTTCAAAGATTAATTTCAATTAATTTAATACCGGACCAATTAATTTAATTTCGGAAAACATAATTTAATTCTGAACTTAATTAATTAATCGTAAACTAGAATAAATTGATCCGGAGGAAATTACAATGAAAATCACGGGTATTACATTCTCCCCACCTTAAGAAAATTCATCGTCGAATTTAAAACATACCTTACTATAGAAACAAGTGGGGGTATTGCTTTCTCATGTTATACTCCAACTCTCATATGTAACCTTTAAGAAGATGATATCTCTACATCACTTTCACGAATGAAATTAACTTGGATAGTAACTATCTCATTCGATAGTTGACAATGACCACCAGATACTCATCGTAAGTCAAATCTTCTTTGATTTCAATATATTTAGATTGGGTCACGAGTGACAGATCTGTAATATACTTCCTCATCATAGATACTTAAAAGACTGAGTGAATTCTAGATAACTCTGGCGGTTATTCCAATTTATAGGTCATATCAACAATTCTAGACTTGATTTCACATGGACCCACAAACCTAGTATCAACTTACCTTTCTCACCAAATCTCATCACATCCTTCATGGGTGGTACTTTTAATAATAACATTCAATTGCTAATATTAAAAAGAATATACTTCTTCTTAAGATTGGCGCTGCTCTTTTATCTACTAAAAACCACTTTCAATCTCTGTTGTATCAATGAAATTCTCTAGTATGTAAACTAAACCAACCTTGGTCCAGAAAATTGTCTTTTACCAATATCCCAATTATAATTTAGATATACTCTTTCTTCTATACCATGTTTTAACAGTGTCACCTCAATACTCAGATAGTAGCTGTTGTTATAAGCAAATCCCATTAATGAAATATTTAAATTCTAGTATTCACCAAAATCCATAACACACATTCGTAGCATATCCTCAAAGGTCTGTTTGAGGAAGAAAAACTGTACTCAAACCCAATCTGGTGCCCCTAAGCTGACTGTAGCACTCTCAGGGACATTGATATAAAACTAGAATACCTACCTCTCATAATGGATTTTGTAATCTCAAGCAAATGTACTATTTCAAAACACTATACGTGATCATTTCCTATTTCAATCAATCCTCCTTTATAGATATAACCAAACAGTCTTTGATACTAATCATTCGTTATTCAAATTAATTCATACTCCAAAATTTATATGGTAATCTAATCATAAGATCTGTATTAATCATTCATCTTTCTTCACGAAAATTGAATAATTATTACAATCATTCTTCTGTCTTTGATGTTGTGCTTCACTCCTTACACGTCATACACTTAGGCCCGAAACTTGTAATAATGTTCTTATTATTGTTCCCTCAATATCAATTCTTCAGGTCTCAATACTTTTTAATCGCACCAGGATGAACATTGTGGGGGTGTATAGTGTGCTTCCTTCCTAATTTCTTTCTGTAATTAATTAATTTAGAAATACACACCCATATGCTTAATCTCAGCATTCACTATGTACTCTTTTGTGCTGTCCTTCTGTACTTGCTTAAATATCTTTTGCAACTCAGGATTTCACATTTGTGTTGTCATGATCTGATCAAGTGATGCAGATCTTATTTTAAATCGTGTTATCAACCTTCAACTTCATTTAACCCTTGTTATCATCCCTGACCACCCAACTAACCTAAACAATTGATCTCATTCTCTAAACAAGGATTTACTTTCCACTTTAACATTAGCAAAAATGCTAGTTAAATCCTTATTTAATGCATCCACTATTACATTCACCTATTAAGTTGACTTTTAAAATCGAAGAATCATCTTCCTTTAACAACTCTAACCATCTGGTCTGCCTCAAATTTAAATAGCTATGCTAAAATATGTACTTCAAACCTTTGTAATCCATATATAATCATAGGACATATTTTACAATTAATGCCTCCACTCTCTTAAGTATTTATTATTCTTATCAACTTCATTTTATGGGTAGGATCATTCTGCCTATGAACTTTTAACTATTTTGATGCATAAGATACTATTTAATCATTCTGTATAGTACATGTTTTAACCTCACCCTCGAGATATTACAAGATACAACATATCATTCAGTCTCAAATGATAAGGTCAACACAGGAACTGTGGTCAACATTTCCTTCATCAACCAAAAATTATTCTCATCAACTTCATCTTTATTGAATTTCACCTTCTTTCGAATTAACCCATTTAATATTATTATCATTTTCCAGAAGCTTTACATCAATCTCGAATACTAATCTACCAAATCTAAAAACTTCTTTTCTTAACATCTACAGTGGGTCTAAGCAAATCTAGACCTGCCTTAATATTGTAGAATCAATTCAAATATTTTTCTTAGACACCCCGTGCCCCAAAGAGCCATACTATCCAACCAAAACTTACATTGTGTTTCTATAACTTAGCATACATTTGATTTCTTCTCAAAGTCTCCAATACCATACTAAGATGTTGTTCATGCTCTTCAATACTCTTAGAATACAATAGAATATCAACAAATATACTATTTAAATTCCAGAAATGATCTGAATACTCTATTCACCAAATCCGTAAATGTTGCTAAAGCATTAATTAACCCTAAGGGTATATCCCGAAACTCATGGTGACCATACTTAGTTTAAAATGTCTTCTTTGGGACATCTACCTCACTAATTCTTAACTGGTGGTAACCCGATCTCAACTCAATCTTAGAAAAGCATTCTGCATCTTGCAATTGGTCAAGTAAACAGTTAACTCATAGAAGTGGATACTTATTCTTCGTTGTCACCTTGTTCAGTCCTCTATAGTCAGTACAGAGTCAAAGCGCACCATTCTTCTCCCTTTCACAATTAATACATGATATCCTAGAAAAAATTAAGTCTTGTGAAATCTTTATTAAGTAATTCTTGTAACTGCTCCTTCAACACATTCAACTCAACTGGAGTCATCATATACAAAGCTATAGACATGGGAATGATTACAGATATCACATTGACACTGAATTCAGTCTCCTGTCAGATGGCAACCTTTGTAATCATGCTGGAAACACGTTAGAGTACTCACATATTATGGTTCTTCCGTCACATTATCAACCCTAAAACTAAACTTCTAACGAGTACCAATTTGTTTCGACAACCATGCCTAAATAATTATTTAATACTTAAAATAGAATTTACATTCTAGAGTATTACACCCACTTATTACTTCAAATATTTAGTCTTGTGGTCATCAGAAATATATGAAGACCATTCTCTTCATTATTTATAATCCAAAACAGCATACTGCTAGGACAATTAGTCTATTTCGAGGGTCACATCAAACTCCATTACATCCATCAACATTAAACCCACTATTTATTTAACTTGAAGCCATCACAGATTCATAAAAGGAAAACAGTGCCAATGGTCAAGACATAAATCAATGAAATAACCAATGATAAAGAATCACCACTCTAGATCCTCGACTCTTCGCTGTGTATAGACTAGTCGAAGCTTTCAGTCATTGAATTTACCGTATTACATGTTCATCACATTACTAATGTAACATGAAATTGAATCTTTGGATTATTGAAGTATTTTGCATCTTTACGTCTTTTGTATAACATGGAACTTCGTAATTCTTCACTTATATGTTTATATCTACAGGACTTCATACTATTCAGGTTTTACTAAAATTCTCAAAATTAAAATTAAAATGACAATTGAAAAATTATTTAAAATTTATATACTTCCTTTTACTTCAGACTCTCAACACTATGTCCAGAGGTGGTCGACCGTATATATTCCAGATGCAACAAGTAATTTAACTTATAATGCAATGAGTAATGCAATTCACGATGTATGATTATGAATATGATTTCATGCTTTGATATGCATCTATCTATGTGAAATTTATAACTATGAATTTTAGCTCACTTCCAATGGACATAGATATCAAGTCCTAAAACAATTTTTAAAAAATAATTTTCAAGAGTACTTCTTATAATTTCACTTTCATAATCTACAAAACTCAATTATCATCGTAAAATCATAATAATAGTATATTTACTCGAGGCCACTACTTATAGAAAATCTTATACTAATAAAACAATAATAATAATTCCTTTCTTAGATGTAAGTCCTCACAGATTCCACAACTCACCACTGGCAGTTTAACCTCAGCTGTCACACCATTGTTTGCTAGCAGTTTCTCTTCAGTACTTACACTAAGGCAATTACCCGTTATAATTCTTATTAAAACTGTCATTACTCATACACAATTTCCATTTAAAAATGTATCGATAGCCAATATAACTTTTCCATCTCTCATCGTTGTGCTAAAAATAAATAAAGCACTCTTACAATAAACATATTCCTAACAGTACACAGAACTTAAAAAACAAGGAAGACTAAACAAGGATAAGTACGAATCCTATGCTGTAGTAGTTTCAAGAAAGACTTTGACACTCTACAGAATCATATATGTATACAACAAAACAATAAGCTCTGACACCAACTTTGTCACGACCCAAACCTGGGTTACGTGACCGGTGCTAGGGAACGGGAAAGCGCTTAGCTACCGGAACCCATAGCAAGCCTAACTCGATAAACAACATAACATATTCATCTTTTGTATTTGATAAATATGATTTATCAATGAATATATATATATGCATGTAATTTCTTTGTATACTTAAATGATATCAATATTAACAACAACAACAACAACAACAACAACAGCAGCAGCAGCAGCAGCAGCAACAACAACAAGAAGAAGAAAAAGAAGAAGAAGAAGAAGAACAAGAATAATAATAATAATAATAATAATAATAATAATAATAATAATAATAATAATAATAATAATAATAATAATAATAATAATAATAATAATAATAATAATAATAATAATAATACTAACAACAATAACAATAACAATAACCGGCATCCCAACAAGAGCCTCATGGCTAATTATTATAATCATATTTATTTAATGCCATGGTAATATTATAAACATGCCTAATAAATTATTCGCTAACTTACAAACTTATCATTTTAAGCAAATAGATCACTACTACAACTCTAGAGTATAAATACGTATCTATAATATACTAAGTCAAAACATACTTAACATCCAGAAAAAAGGAAAACCGGTAGAGAGTACTAATATATGAAGTCTGAATAGAGGAAACCTGAAAAAAATGGGTTGAGGGGAGTCAGACCTCACTAAGTGAATCAATCGCATATTTATGAAATGCAACATAATTCGCAAGCAATCACACAATATATTTTTACATACATACATACATACAGAAGTCAAAGTCGTCAAGCTGTGTGCACACAGGAGTCAGGTACGTCTACTAACTTGGGGGGGGGGGGTTAAAGGACGGGGAGTGGTGGTTGAGGGTTGTGTCGGGCGCCGCTAAGAATATATATATATAAATATAAATAAATAAAAAAATATATATAAATATATATATAAATAAATATAATAAAAAATAAAA
>CANYLF010111191.1:0-12124 GCA_948193215.1 Bocquillonia castaneifolia
TGCACTTTTTTTCAGATTAAGTTTCTGTACTTTTTTTCCACGTTATTCTTTACACATATATATTTATTAACA
Organism: Bocquillonia castaneifolia; assembly: GCA_948193215.1. Classification (NCBI taxonomy): domain Eukaryota; kingdom Viridiplantae; phylum Streptophyta; class Magnoliopsida; order Malpighiales; family Euphorbiaceae; genus Bocquillonia; species Bocquillonia castaneifolia. The sequence continues at coordinate 73 of CANYLF010111191.1, forward strand.
TTTAATCCCTCTATAATTAATCTCATTTATCATTATTATTTTGATTGCATGTTCAAGATGTCCAACAAAAAAATAAAATGAGAATAAATATCAAAAAATATTTATACTTATATTCTTATGCCCAATAGAAAAACAAAAAAATAATTTAATTTGTTAAATGGACAGTGACATTTCCAAAAATAAAAATACTCACTTTAGATCTAACATCAAAACAAATAACAATTACACAAAAACATTTTGTTATTTACAGAGATCAATCTTTCAGCTAAAAGGAAATATAATACAAAATAAATTAAGGCTTTTTTTTTGGAAAAAAAAATAGAGAAGCTGAAATTCGTTCATATTCACATGTGAATTTTTTTTTTTTGATGTGTACTCTTCACATAAAGGAATTAAATGTTAAAAGAAATAAAATTACCGGAATCTAATATGAAAAAAATAAAAGTGCAGAGATCTAAGCATGCATTTTGAGTCAGGATCATTTTTGCAGACTTAAGGTGTATTTCAGAAGTCCATTCTCACTTGCCTACGCTTAGGACTAATTTTGATACGTGCCATTACAGAAGGATAAAATGTGAATCAAAATAAAAAATATAAAGACTCAATCTGAACGAAATAAAAATACAGAGATCTAATCTGAAAAAAAATAAAAGTATGTGAACCTAAATATGCATTTTGCCTAAATATAATGATGGACGAGGGTTAATCATCAACGTAGATAAAATGTGTACCCTTTGGTTTGGGGAAGAAAGAGGGAGGGTGTGTGTATAAATTACATTTACGTAGAACCTCTATATAATAATAGTCTATTATGGAATAAACTCCACATAAGAATAAAAAATTCCGATCCAACTTTCACTAATAAATTGTAAATAAACCTCTATTAAATTATAAATTCTATATAATAATAAAACTTATGTAATCCCAATAATATAACTGTATAAAAGTTTTACTATATAATCATCAAGGTGATGGAAAATAATAGTAAAAAAAAAGAAAGAATGAGAGAGAGTAACTGATTCCCACCTTTCTCTTGTTGACAATTATGTGTGTGGGAGAGAGAAAGATACTTCCTCCTTTTTTATTTAGTTGTCTTTTAAGGTTGTAGCATACATATTAAAAAAATGATTAGTATAAGATTCAAATGACTATTTTAATCTTATTAAATGAATGATAATATTTAAACAGTCATTTAATGCTATACATAAGTTAAGGGTGAAATTGAAATAAATGCAAAAATATTCTCTTAAAACTCTAAAGTGATAACTAATTATAGATAGATCTTCTTTTCTAGAAAGACAACTAAATAAAAACGGTGGAAGTATTAGTACTAATTTAAGAAAAGTAATTAGTGTGATAAATATTGGATGAGCGTGCTCGACAACCCTTGTTTAATGGGTTGGGTTGGGTTGGGCGTGCATGAGTTGGCAAAGCACGTGCATGAAGCATCACCTAGTCCGGTGAGAAAGAGAAAGAGAAAGAGAAAGGGGAAAAAAGCAATAAGCAGCATTACCCATAAACATTGTAAGGTATCCCTTGTTGGATGGCATAATGAGGAAAGGACGCTGCCGATGGAAAAGTTGTTCCCACTCCGCCTCCAAACCCCGTCTGAAATGAGCTCATTACCCTAAAGCTCCTTCCTCCACCTCCTGCACGCCACCATTTTTTTTATCTTCTACAGTAATCAACACATATTTACTTTTGGGTTCGTCTACTATGACGCAAACGCACTCCTACACCGTTAGATATTTATGTTTTCGTGATCTGTGTCTTAATAAAATCAGTATTCAGTGTTGTAAGCTTGTAAGGTTGTATCTTATTCTTCTCATAGAAATTACTTGCATTTTTATTCTGTATATATTTATATCACATTTTTCAATTTGTTTTATTTAAGCAAACTAAAAATTATTTCAATACAATATTATTTATTTCTTTAGTTAAATTATTATTATAATTCCTTAATTTTCAATGGTTTTTTAGAAAATTAAAAGAACATTTTAATAAGAAATATAAAATTCAATTAATTTTTCATTATAAAAATATTTGTTTGTTAGGTATTTGAAGTTTAAAAAGTTTAAATATTTTATAAATAAAAAACTTTAAACATTTTAGTTTAAGTTGATGTTTAATAATATTTTATAAGTTGATATTTAATAATATGTTATTACTTTTTAATAGTTAAAGTTTACTATATTTTATTATTATCTTAAAATGATATTATATTTTAAAATATTATTATATTAAAATTTTGACATGTAACAGAGATTATTTATTGTTTATTTAAAAAAAATAAATAAACTATAAGAATGTTTATAAGTTATTAATAGACATATTAGGTTGGAGATTTAAAGTTTCTTTTTATTATTTATTAATAGACATATTCAATGAAAAAATGTAAGAGGTCTCAAATGAGTCACAGTTGGGCAACGTTTCCATGGATTAGTCTAAATTCAACGGCGTTGTGATATGCATTACCTGACAAAAAAATATTTTTATAATGAAAAATTAATTGAATTTTATATTTCAGATAATATTCCTTTAATTTTCTAAAAAACCATTGAAAATTAAGAAATTATTATAGTAATAATAATTTAACTAAAGAAATAAATAATATTTTATTGGAAAAGTTTTTAGTTTGATTTAAAAAAAAAAAGATTAAAAAAATGGATATAAATATGTAAACAATTCAATAGAAAAAACAGAACAAAAAAGGAAGTGATCTTCCTAAGAAAGATCAACCTTACAAGCTTATAACATTGAATACTGATTTAATAGGTCACAGATCATAAAAGCATAAATATCTAACGGTGTACAAGGAGGTTCGCGTATGCAAATGCAAACGCGCTCATAGTGGACGGATCCTTTATTTTTTCCAACTACAATAACACACTAATTAAATATTTGGTAATTACTTAACAGCTTTTGCATTCGAGATCTCTGCAAGTACATACAGCTAGCTAGCTAGCTAGTCCAAACAAGAAAGAAAGAGAGAATATAACTTTTCCTAATGGGAAGAATATTCATGCTGCAATTTGATTTGACTGTCTAATGCATTTGTTCGAAATGGAATATTTTTGAAACCCGTAAAATTAGATCCACATGAAAATAAACGAATGAATGAATGAAGAGGGGCAGTTCATCTTAATTAATTAGTTGGCAATGGCGCAATTTATATATATATATATATATAAAAGCAGCGGAAACTGATAAATCAAAGAAAAGAAATGCACGAATTAATGTTTCCCACAAGATAAAACCAACCAAATAAAGATGGGTATAAATACGAGGAAAAAATATATAAATACCATGCTTAGGAGTAGAAGGTTTGGATCTCTGAACTCCCAATGATGCAAGATTGCAATTGGCCCTTCTGCCATCAATGACAGGAGCAGCATCAACACAGGCCCTCATGGCAGCTTCAGGATCCCGAAATGTTACCTAACAAATAATTAAAGAGGAATAAAAACAAACACTCCATAATTAATTAATTAATTATAATTGCCTACCAATCAAAAAAAAAAATTATAATTGCCTCCTTCTAAGAGGCAGCAAAATAAAATGAAATGAAAAAGCATACAAAACCGTAGCCCTTGGATCTGCCAGTAGCCTTGTCAGTGATGACAACGGCTTCCAAGATCTCACCAAACTGCTCGAAGTATTTCTTCATGGTGTCCTTGTGTGTTTCCCAAGCCAAACCCCCAACAAACACCTTTGTGTACGTTGTGTCACCGAACTGTCCTGCCAAATTTGATGGAGTCATCTTTGATAAATGATTTATTAAGTTTTTTCTATCTGCTCTGCTCGGCTCTTTAAGTTCTTCTTTTTATCTCTGCTTCCTTCTTCTTCTTCTTCTTTTTGGAGTTCCTGAGTTGAGACCTCTTAAAACTGAACCATATATATGATTAGACCAAAAGTCAGCAGCCATATATATATATGAAAATGAAAATGAAAATGAAAATAAATATAAATATAAATATGCAGTTGCTAGACCTATTGATGCTGTGCGGATGCGGTACAATACATATTAAGCACGAAGAAGATAGAGAGATCGATAGATCTATGGAATTAATCAAGCCCTCTTATCTAATCTGAATTTATCTTTGAGAAAGGGGATTCTGATCTTTGAGAGAAACTATACTGTAGTGGTTGTTGTTGTTGTTGTTCTGAGACAGGCAGACAGAGAATTAGGTCATATGATATGAGCCGGGGAGAGCAAGAAAGAGAGAGATATGGAAACAATTTAGGAGGGAAGAGAAAGCAAAAGCCATCAAAAGAAAGAAGAAAGCTCATATCATATCATAATACGGACATTAAAAATTTATATTTTCCAATAATACAATATATATATATACACACAGACTCTTTCTTTTCTCTTCTCACGCTCTTCTTCTTCGCGTCTTTCCCAACCTCTTCCCTCCTATTGGCTATACCACTCCCTATTTCACTCTCACTTTCTGTCCGCGACTCTGGCCTCTGCCCTTCTCCCCCATTATTGTGTCTCTCTGTCCTTTTGCATTATTTATTATTTTTAACAAGGCACATCTTTTCTCCAATTTACTAAATTGCTCTCCCTATTTTCCTTTATTACCAAAATTAACAGAACAAACCGAACCAAAATGAATTAATTTGGTTTGGTTTAAAATAATGAAAAATTTTAGATTTAGATTTTAGTTTATATTCATAAATTGTAAAATTAAATCAAATCACACTAAACTGAAAATCAAATTTTAATTTATAATATTTTAATATTATATTTTTATAAATATCTTTTAATTATTTTTCACACGCACAGATATATATAACAATTATCCTCTACTTCTAACCCAGCAGGAACCGGTTGTCAACTCCCATTATCCTCTAGTGGCTGAAACGGAACGGCCAATTTTCTCTTTCTTTCTTTCTTCCTTAGAAACGGAGAGATAACGGATCAAAAATCATGCGGTAAATCAAGGGTCGGCCCTTTACTTTCCTAAATCCTAACTTCATAATTATTTCTTTTTCAAAAAAAAAAAATTCAGGGTAAAGTTTAAAAATAGGCTTAATGATTGTGTGACTCACTGTTACAATTTTTTAAAATAAAAATTAAATTAATAAGTTAATTAAATATTACATCAATTATGTATTAGTTAAAATATATAATTTTACTTTTTTAAAAGTATATGTTTAATTTATTATCTAAAATTAGAACATATAAGTTAAAATAAATAAGTGCATTCTAACTCTTTTAGGTAACCAACATGTAATATTTGAGTCAGTTTGTCTTTTAAAAGTTAAAAAAAAAATTTCAACAAGTTACAATGATATTTTTTAGTTGAAAAAGTGATCGCAGAGTGTTTTTGAAAAAATATTGATAGATTAGCATTTACTATGTAATTATTGAAAATTACTGATATAATTGTTAAAAGTAAAAAGGTTTGGGTATTTTTTAGTAATAATGCCTTAAAAATAAGACTTGTGATTTACTCGTTTTTTTAATTTATTATATTTAATATCTTTTGTGACAAATCAGTATATGTGTTATATAGTTTTCAATTTTGTTCCAGCCTGAGAAACATAATGAAATGCGCACGGATTAAGTTCTAGTTTTTTTTATCTCATTTTGTATTGACTAAGACAGTCAAGATAAGGTCAAAACGACTGAGATTAGGCGAAACTGTTGGAGTATATAATCACACATTGAAAACATGATAAAAGTGGGTGCGATATATAAGTGGAGTAAATTGGATCCTATCATAAGTCAATTGATTTTATACATGATGGGTTTCAACCTCATTTATATACCCACATATGTATATGTGACCTAATGTTCTCCGGGTCCATTTGGTTTTCTACATGGTATCAAAGTGGATTAATCTTGGGCTTGTATTTGAAAACCTGGTTGGGCTAGTAGTGAAGTGTAGACCCATTTGTGGACCTAAAGCCTCAAAGAGTAGGCCTAAGAATGTTTATATGGACCTCCAAAAATGGCTCTGTGTTTAACAAGTGACGATCGACCCAGGCATAGTTGCACTTGAGGGGGAGTTTTGAAGTATATAATCACATATCAAAAATATAACAAGAATGGTTGTGTGTAGACAAAGAGGGGTTACTTCAGTGGTCCTAGCCTGACTGACAACTACGGCACTTTGCGTTTAGCATGAAGGAGCTAATAGTGAGTCACCACCTGAACCGGCATCAAGAATATCTTATAAGGTGTACGTCTCGATTCCCCTAAGAATGCAAAGACACATTGACCCTAGAGATTATATGATCAGACTACTGCATTCTTAGGGCGTGATTCTTACTATCCACTTCTAGAATTATTCTATCCTTCATTTCCTCTAAGGCAATTATACATTAAAACGATAAAACAAAACAAATTTTCATGCATAAAAAAAACCTCTTACAATTACCCAAGAAGGATTAGAAGCTTACCTTGTCGCTTAATTCTACGTGAAAAGCATTTTTGAAATCAAGAAGGGCCCTAATGCGAGTGTAGGACTGGCGTTACAGGCTTCTCAACGCCACTTCAATTGGCATAACGCCAGTGCACATCCAGATCCAAAGAAAATGCAGAAAAACACAAGAAAATGCAGAAAAAATGCTATATGCAGACGATTTAAATGCTAAAAACAAATGTTCTAAGCCTAAAAATATTCATATAAATTCCAGAACATATTAGCAAGCATCAAAACACATATTTTCACCCAAAGATGCAATTTTTATGCGTAAAACTATATAAATATTCATAGAAAATTCATATCAACACCAAATAAAATCAGATCTTACCCAGAACTCTATTAATTCTGTAGAAACATGTTAGAACCAGACAACATGTATACAAAACATTTTAACATTATTTCACATCATTTAGACATTTAAAACATGCCATAAAACATGCCAATAAACATTTAAAATTACAAAAACATGTTATTCACAACAAATCATGCAAAGAATGATTAAAACAACAATTAAACCCAGAAAACTTACCCGAAAACTCTTTGGTATTGGCTTGAGTACCCTCAAGAAGCGTAGAATGATGTTAAACAAGGCTTCGTTGTTGCTAATCACCAAGAATTGAAATGGCAGTAGGATTTCTTCTAAAGAAACTCCAAAAAAACTCCAATGCAAAGGTTGCCTTAGGTTTCTAAGTCAAAATTCTTTGTAAAGTGAATTTATTTTAACCTAGAACACCAAGTTTTTGAATTACTTGAGATTAAAATGAATTTTCTAATCAAAACCAGCCAACCCCCTTCTTAAGGAAAAAATAATGCCTTTTATAGGTAGAAAATGATAAGAAGATGAGCTCAAGTCATTGAATTCTTATCCCTATCTAGATTCAGATTGATGTTTACCCATACTTGGGGATTAATCATCTAAACATAGCCACAGTCTTGGGCTTTAGGGGAGTCAAATTTGTCTGACCTAGCTTACAGATAAATCTTGAAGAAAGATAAGTGATGGAAATTCATTTTAAAGAGTGATAATTCAATGAAAATCCATTAAAAATCAAGGGATAATGATAGTAAATGATAAACAGATGATAATCACCATTTTCTATCTCATCTCAAGCTTGAAAACTGATCTGGAATGAAGCCTAGCCTTATCCGATTGTTTAGAGTTTGAAAATGAATCAAAATATGCCTTTTGAACTGCCCAGGGACGTCCACGCCACTTCAAGTGGTGTTGGTAAGCGTCAACGCCACTTCAAGCGGCGTTGGAGGCCCTTTAGTGGTGCTTGGCCTTTCTGAGGCCTATTTGAGGTCCGAGACATCCGAATCTGAAAAACTGTATTGGAGACAAATATGTGCATAATGGCCCAATCTACTATATATAAGATTTTTAGGCCATCTTGAGACTCAAACAAGAAGTTATGGCGAAAACCGTCTAAATTTTGCATGGTTAGGTTTAAGACAAGCTAGTTTTGACTCAAAACGGGTGTTTTACGTTTCAAAACATTTTCAAAAACAAAAAAGTGACTAGCAAGAAGGCAACATCATTCAACTTAAGCTAATTAAAGCATATGCTATCATCATAGGGCCTCCGAGCCGCATCCTCATTCCTGTATCTAAAAATTAGGTGTCTACAGTTTGCCCCCGCTTTGTCGGAGGTTTGGAATATTAACCAATAATATGAAAAAATTATGACAAAGCACTAACCACATAATTTTTGTGAAGCTAATGAGCTACCCAGAGAGTGGACATATCATAGATATCACTCACCAGAAAATTTGTTGACCAGTCCATCAAGTAGAGTTACAACTAGGCATGAGCTTAAAAGAATGATGGGAAATGTAGCTTATATGTCTCAAAGTGAACCAAAGACAATAAGTGAGGCTCAGCAAGATGAAAATTGGATAGTTGTCATGCAAGAAGAGTTGAATTAGTTTGAAAGAAATAAGCTATGGCATCTCGATCTAAGGGTCAAGAATCAGCCTACAATTGGAACAAAGTGAGTGTTCAAAAATAAACTCTATGAACAAGGAAATGTGGTGAGAAATAGAGCTCATCTTATAGCTAAAGGATACAACGAAGAAGAAGGGATAGACTTTGAATAAACGTTTGCACCAGTGGCATGTCTTGAAGCTATCAGAATACTGTGTGCCTTTGCTTGTTACAAAAATTTTCTTCTTTGTCAAATGGATGTCAATAGTGCATTTTTAATGGATTTCTTAAGGAAGAAGTTTATGTTGAGAAGCCCCTAGATTTAAAGATCTCACTCATCTAGATCACGTGTTCAAGCTGACTAAAGCAGTCTACAGTTTCAAACAAGTCCCAAGAGCTTAGTATAAGAGATTGAGTAAATTTTTGCTTGATAATGGATTTGTGAGAGGAAAGGTAAACAAAACATTATTTACCAAAAGTCACAAAGATGAGATTTTGGTGGTCCAAGTTTATGTTGATGATATCGTGTCTGGATCAACTCAACAAAACCTTTGCAAAGAATTCAACACTCTTATGAAGAATGACTTTGAAATGAGCATGATTGGGAGAGCTCAGTTTCTTCCTTGGACTTCAGATTAAACAGCTTGAAGATGGGATATTAATCAATCAATCAAAGTACTTAAAAGAACTGATTAAGAGATTCAAAATGATTGAAGCTTAAGAAAGCAAGATACCAATTAGCACCATAATCAAATTGGAGAAAGATGGAAAAAAGGTAAATTAGTGGAATGCAACCTGTCGAGAGGTATGATAGGATCATTACTTTATGTTACTACAAGTGGGCCTGATATTAATTTCAGTGTATGTCTTTGTGCTCATTTTAAAGCTAACTAAAAAGAATCACATCTTATTGCTGTTAAAAGGATAATCAAATATCTTGTTAAAACTCAAGACTTAGGTCTTTGGTCTTTGGTATCCAAAAGATACTACTCTTGATCTAGTAGGATATAGTGATGCTGATTTTATAAGGAGCCGTGTTGACAGAAAAAGCACATTTGGAAGCTATCAGTTTCTAGGTCAAGCTTTAGTTTCATAGAATAGCAAGAAGCAAACTTCAGTCAGTCTTTCCATTGCTGAAACTGAATATATAGCTGCTAGAAGCTGTGTGGCTCAAATTCTCTGGATAAGACAGGAATTGGAAGATTTTGGTATGACTTACTCTAATATTTCTATCTTATGTGATAATACAAGTGATATTAGCTTAAGCAAAAATCCTGTTTTGCATTGATGCGCAAAGCATATTGAAATAAAACATCATTTCTTCAGAGATCACATTCAAAATCAGGATATTGAGATGGTTTTTGTACCCACAGAAAAGCAATTGGCTGATATCTTCACTAAACCCCTCAATGAGGAAACCTTTTGTAGAATCAGAAGAGAGCTTGACATTTTGAAGCTGGACCAATAGCTTCATATTTCTTGAATATCTCAAAATTGGATTCATTTTTTATTTGTCATATCTGTACATATTGCATTTTCTCATGCATGTGATTTTACATTCTCCTTCCTTTGTTTTATGGTTTAAAATATTCAAAAATTAAAATTTAAAATATTTAAAATCTAAAAATATATTTTCTATTTTTTATTGTTTACTATAAGGACTCTAATTCTCTTGAGCTTATCTCTTTAACAAGTCCTGATTTTTTTCTGTAAAACTAATTCCCTTCTTGAGTGTTGTATTTGTTTGAAAGCTGAAAATAGAAACACAAAAAAAGTCAACCACATGGCAAAGATAAAGATTGACAAGTATTTAAAATGGTTCCAATGAGACTAATGAGAGAGAAACCCTAGCTAAGTTGAAGTAACGGCATAGAATTCAATTTTCCAACGTTACTCTCACTCAATCCTCCCAAATCTCTTTAAAAGACCTGTCTCTCTCAAAAATTCCCTCTTTTCTTTTAAACGCACAATCGAAACTGAAATCTAATTCTCAAAAACCCTAATCACTCAATTTCTTAAAAAAAAATCAGTGCCATTCAAAAGATGGTAAAGAGAAAGAAGATTGAAGAGGCAGGGACTACTTCATCAACCAAAACAAGAGCTCAAACTTTGAAAAAGTCGAAGAAAGAAGTAAAAGAAGCAGAACCAAAATTGGTACCTCCTAGATGTATAGACTGGAGATTCTTTGAGAAAGACAAGTTTGGATTAAAAGACTTATTAGATTTTCAAGGATGGACTGGTTTCCTGCAGATTCAAAAACCAGTCTATGAGTTTCTGGTTAGACAGTTTTATGAGAAGATTAGTATTGAGGACAAGGAGGCTCATATTTTTTTAGTTGTTGTCAAAGGGAAAAAGTATGTGATAACACTGGACATGATTGCTGAAGCTTATAGGATTCCAAATGAAGGAGTCAAAATTGGTCTACCCATGGGTGCTGAGTCTGAATATGATGAGCTGAAGGCAAAGGAGGAGATAACTCTCAATGAAGATCTTGAAGCCAGAGACACTGTAAGTGCTGCAACCTTTGATTTTCCACAAAGGATTATTCATAGGTTTTTAACTCATTACATAGCACCTAGGCTAAGGAGTCTTGACAATGTTAATTCCATTGATATATGCATTTTATGGCATGTGCTTAACAAGAAAAAGATAAATATGTGCTATATTATGTATTATTATTTTGTGGGGCGTGGGCCTGCAAGGAGTAATAGAGGTATTCCCTATGGAATGAAGATGACTACTCTATTTGAACAATTAGGAGTGAGTTTGATAGGGAGTTTTTCAGAAGAAGTTCATAAAGTTAGTTGGATAGATAAAAATTTTATGGCTGGTCTGGTCAAAGCTAAAAAGAAAAATAACACATATTCTGGAGAATCTGATGATGCGTTATTGCCTGCTGGTAATGTTGAAAATGTTAAGGATGAGTCTGTTGTTGAAAAAGATGATCAGTCTGATCAAAAAGGTAGTGAAACTCCAGAGGAAGAGATTGTAATTGATTTAGCTTAATTAGTAGCTGAACCTTAGCAACCAACTGGTGTGTCAGCTGTTAAAATGAATGTTTTAGACAAACTAAGAGAGGAAAAGATTGAGGCATAAAGAAAAAGGAGTGCAGAGAAAAACAAAAGAAAAGAAAGGAAGCAAGAAAAAGGAGAGAGGAAGAGAGAAAAAAAAATAAGATGAGAGAAAATGAAAAGAAGAAGAGGAGAGAAAAAGAAAAGAAAATAAAGAGCTAAAATGAAAAATGGAGTTGCTAGAAAAACAGAGAGAAAAAAAATAGAAAATCAGAGAAAAAGAGAGGAAGCGAGAAAGAAAAGAGAAGGAAAGAAAAAAGAAAATAGAAACTGAGAGTACACAGAGTGTCACGACCCGAAACCAACACCATATAATACGTATAATAATAAATAATGATAGTAATTAATCATAAATTACAAATGCCATTGAAAATTCCCTTCGAAAATAATTTTTCTCTTAAAAATAGGGTGCAACGATCGTTTTAAAAAATAGCAACGATCGTTGTGAATAGTACAACGATCGTTGTGAAATGAACAGTCGTTGTAAAATTTCAAAAATCGGCCAAACTTCCCGAGAGGTACACGAGCTCGTGGAAAATCAGCAACGAGCTCGTTGCAATTTTGCAACGATCGTTGTGAATAGTGCAACGATCGTTGTAAGCCAAAAATCACAAATCC
>CANYLF010111709.1:0-13319 GCA_948193215.1 Bocquillonia castaneifolia
ATGAACCGATTAAATTATGACCAAATCTCTTGAGATTTTTCCTTCTCGTTTTTTAGGAAAATTTTGAGACCCATTTTGAAAACAATTGAAAGGAGTAAGAGTGAGAGCAAACAAAATAAAAGAAAAGAATTAAATTCCTTATGTATTCAAAATAAGAAAAAGAATAAAGAAAGAAAAATCCTTTCCAAATCTATAAAAAAAAAAAAAAATTCCAACGAAAGACGAGTTACCCGCCTAGCTAGCTAGTGCACAGCACACAGTGTAGTTTTTTTTTTTTTTTTTTGTTCTGTTTCCTTCCTAGTTACAGTTGTACGGTACATAAAAAAATAAATGAAAAGATTTGTTTGGTTGGACTCTTAAAACCCCCCAAGAATAGCAATTTGTGATGAACAAAAAATAGTTCTCAAAAAAAGCAAAACATAATGAATATGAATAGCTCAAACATACAATGTTCACAGCACATAATCTCCGATCTTTCCTCTTAGACCCTATATTTACCGTTCTCTTCTCCTATATGACTCTCTTCACATCAAAACCTTCCCTTTTCAGCTGCTGGGTAACTCCTCCTCCATTTTTTAAGAGGATCTAAGGAGAGAGAGCCCCTTTTTTTTTGGCTCAACTTCACCTCTTCTTCTTCTTCTTCTTCTTCTTCTTCTTCCTCTCTCACTCCTTATTTCTTTCTTCTTTTTCTTCTTCATTCTTCTTATACATATGCTTCATTAATTAATTCCCATTTCTGAGATATTGTTGTTAAAAATGATTTTGCATGACTACATTTTGGCCACTACCCTTTTGTTCTCTTTACTCCTTTCTTCAGCTATAGCTGATAAGAATAATAATAATAAATCTGTAACTTATGATGGAAGGTCTTTGATTGTCAATGGAAAACGAGAGCTTCTCTTCTCTGGCTCCATTCATTACCCTCGTAGTACTCCTGAAGTAATTCAATATTTTCCTTTCTGGGTTTTTTTTTTCTTTTCTTTTCTTATTCTTCAGTTTTTAATGGACAGAACTAATCGTGGATTTGAATTTGGATTCAGATGTGGCCGGAACTTATTGCGAAAGCCAAACATGGAGGTTTAAACGTTATTCAAACTTATGTATTTTGGAATGTTCACGAGGCTGAGCAGGGAAAGGTATCATTAATACTGTTATGGTATATCTATTGAATTATGCCTGGCAACGAATATGGTAAATTGTTTTTCTTTTTGATTTGGGATCACATAATTAAGAGCTAATTGCAGATGTTTGCAAAATGCAGTATAATTTCGAAGGAAGATTTGACTTGATAAAATTCATCAAGATGATTGGAGAGCAAGGTTTGTATGCAACTATAAGGCTTGGACCATTCATCCAAGCCGAATGGAATCACGGGTGAGTTAAATTTCTTGCCTTCATTTCATTTCATGTGTGTCATTCAAATCCTTTGTCATTTCGAATGTTTATCGTCTTCGTATGCTCTAATCTTTCTTTCTTGATTCGAACTTGCAGAGGGCTTCCATACTGGTTAAGAGAGATTCCAGACATAATCTTCCGTTCTTACAATGAACAATTCATGGTATCTAATATCAAAAGACAAAACCAACCTTAATTTGTACAAATGTAATAGATCATATTTATGTAACCAAAACTTGAAACATTTTGCAGAGTCAAATGGAGAAATTCGTCAAGTTGATTGTTAAAAAGCTGCAAGAAGAGAAGCTTTTTGCAGAGCAAGGAGGCCCTATTATCTTGGCTCAGGTTTGGTTTGATGCTCTTAAAAAATGGTTCATTACATTAGTTCTCAATTACTGTAAACTTTAATAATTAATGTAAAAAACTTTGTTAATGCAGATTGAAAATGAGTACAACACAGTTCAACTTGCATATAGAGATTTGGGAGATAAATATGTTCAGTGGGCAGGAAATATGGCAGTGGATCTAGATGTAGGTGTGCCTTGGGTAATGTGCAAGCAGAAGGATGCTCCTGGTCCAGTGGTAACCAACTTTATATTCATAATTTTGCTTAATTATTAGTTGAAATTAATTAAGGCACAAATTATACTATATATGTTGTATAGATCAACACTTGCAATGGAAGGCATTGCGGAGATACATTCACAGGACCCAATAAACCAGACAAGCCTTCTCTCTGGACTGAGAACTGGACTGCTCAGTAAGTACTGTACTGTTTATTGCTTAGATAAAATCTTCTGAATTGAAAGGTAATATGAACTTGATAGAACATCAAAAATTAATACAATGCATTAATTAGCAGTATTTAATTTCGATTTTCTTAGCTAATTAATTCTCCAACCGATATGAAATTACAGGTTTAGAGTGTTTGGAGATCCACCTTCTCAAAGATCAGTAGAAGACACCGCATTTGCAGTTGCACGTTGGTTCTCCAAGGGTGGATCTCTAGTAAATTACTACATGGTACTCTGATTATACTTGAAATTTTCGAATTTATCGCTGACAAAATATATATATATATATATATATATGATAATAGTAATGTTTATATTGCTGCAGTATCATGGTGGGACGAACTTGGGAAGAACTGCTGCCTCTTTCGTGACGACTCGCTACTATGATGAAGCTCCCCTTGATGAATTTGGTTTGCAGAGGCAACCAAAATACGGTCACCTAAAAGACTTGCACAGGGCTCTAAGACTAGCCAAGAAGGCTTTGCTTTGGGGAACTCCTGGTGTTCAGAAATTGGGTGAAGGCCTAGAGGTAACTAGCCAACTATCAAATAAAACTAACTGTATGTGTGAAATTCGTTACTATACTTGTGCTCTACTTTGCAGGCTCGGTACTTTGAGCAAAGTGGATCAAAAACCTGCACTGCTTTCTTAACAAACAATGACAGTTCAGATCCCCAGACAGTTAAGTTCAGAGGTCGCGAATATTACCTGCCAGCACGCTCCATTAGCATCCTCCCCGATTGCAAGACTGCAGTTTACAACACCCAGACGGTAATCCATAATTAACAACTCTCTTTCTCCGTTGATAACATTGGTGATTAGATTGATCGAATGTTGTTCTTGCCAACGTGAAACAGATTGTGTCACAACACAATGCAAGGAATTTTGAAGTATCAAAGAAAGCAAACAAAAACCTGAAATGGGAGATGGCTTCAGAGCCTATTCTAACTCAACTTAAAATGAATTCCAAGGCTCCAGCGGAGCTTTATGGCTTGACAAAAGATAAGACTGACTATGCCTGGTTCACCACAGTGTAAGTGATTATTTCGGTTTCCGTGCAACCTCGTATCCGTTATCGAAATCTTATATGTTAGTGATATTACGATTGCAGCATAGTGTTGAATTCAAGGGACTTGTCTAGACGAAAAAATATTCTACCTGTTTTAAGAGTTGCAAGTCTTGGCCATGCAATGCTTGCTTTTGTAAATGGCGAATTTGTAGGTAAGCAAATGAAAACTCATTATTGCAGTTTCATAGAAGAATTGCACATATATATTGGGCTAATTGTGCCGAATATTTTCAGGATCGGCACATGGCAGCCAAATTGAGAAGAGCTTCGTCCTTCAGAAGCCAATAACGTTAAAACCAGGGGTTAATACAATTTCCCTCCTGGGTACTATAGTTGGACTCCCAGTAAGAAAGCTATCAGAATAAAACTGTTTTTATTTCTGGGTTTTTGGGGATAATTTTAGGGTCGAAATTTTCATGGTGAATAAATAAATTAATATTTTTTTTGTTGATAAAGGATAGCGGAGCTTATATGGAGCATAGATATGCTGGGCCTAGAGTGGTAACCATTCTGGGTTTGAACACTGGAACACTTGATTTGACATCAAATGGATGGGGGCATGAGGTATATATATAAATGAAATGTAACATTTATTATAATGAAATAATTCCATTGAAGTTTTTTCTAAAGAAATTTTCCAATTTAAATAAGAACACAAAACAAGTGACATGGTTGATTTCTACTTGGCAGGTTGGATTGGCTGGAGAGAAGGGTGAATGGTACACTGAGCAAGGAGCACAAAAGGCATCATGGAAAGATGTGAAAAGTAAAGATGGTCCTCCTTTGACATGGTACAAGGTAATAATAATAAGGAAATCATTTCTCACCTGCATCAATAACCTTGTTATATGTCAAAATATATATATATATATATAGTTCCGGATTCTTTAAAATTATCAAATTTCGCCTATTGTCTATCGCCCATAACACATACTTGTTGATATGGTACTTCTAACGGAAAATTTAAAAAAAAATGTTTTCAAAATAATGTACCGTGTATCTAGTAACTATGATAAAAATAATCATAGTCTGAGGACTATAAGACGAGCTATATATATAGTTGGCTAATGACACAGACAAATATATAGATATGTGAATTTCTGATTTGATTCAATTTGGTAATAAATCATGTATTGGTACTGTAACATGGCTTGTGAATTATTCTTTGCAGGCTTACTTTGACGAACCTGAAGGAGATGACCCAGTTGCAATCAGTATGACTGGCATGAACAAGGGTATGATTTGGGTAAATGGCCAAAACATTGGACGTTATTGGATGACTTACCTCTCCCCACTTGGGGATGCAACTCAATCTGAGTAAGTAAAATCAATTCACTCATGAAAAAAAGAAAGAAAAAAAATATATATATATATATTCAAGAAATTAAGAAAAAAAGACCTGATGGATGTTTCTATTGCAAATATATAAAATCTGCAGGTATCATATCCCAAGATCATATCTAAAGGCAAAGGATAACCTATTAGTAATACTGGAGGAGGAGACAGCAAACCCTGAGAAGATTGAGATTCTAACAGTGGATAGAAATACAGTATGTTCATTTATTACAAATTATCATCCACCAAATGTAAAATCATGGGCAAGGAAGAACAACAAATTTATACCTGTAGTTGATGATGTCCGACCAGCAGCTCATCTCAAGTGTCCTAACCATAAAAAGATTACCAAAGTTGAATTTGCAAGTTGGGGTGATCCTTACGGTTCTTGTGGAAATTTTGAACTTGGAAAATGCACTTCTCCTAAATCTAAGAAAGTTGCTGAAAAGGTTATAAATTCTTGATCCTTTCTTTTTCTTCTTTAAAAAAAAAAAACCTGAAATAAGAATGTGAATCCCACTTCCTTCTAATTTCAAAGAAAAAGTCTCGAATTTGAGTCTCACCTTCCTAAGAAGAGGACAAGGGGCTCAGATGAGTCATAACTCATAATAGATTAGTCTGGATCCAAAGGCCTGCGATACCATTAAGGCAATAACTGATAAAAAAAATGTGGGTTCCACTTGTCATAAAATATGGTCTACTGGGTACGAGAGTTTTTCGTAATGCTAATATATGTTTTTTTTCCTGCTGAAATTGGACAGTATTGCTTGGGAAAAGCTACTTGTGACATTCCAATGGAGCGAGATCTCTTCGACGAGGATCATGATGATTGCCCAGATATGAACAAGACACTTGCTGTTCAGGTGAAGTGCGGCTAGAAGAATTTAGAGAGCCCATCAGAGAAAGAATTTTAATGGTGTCTTTCGTTCATGGGTTTGAAGAACCTTAGTAGAATATAGAATTCTTCAATGATTAAATTTATGTCTCTACAAGATATTCAAACTCATGACTTGTATACACCTTTTTCTTATGCAAGAGTCTCTTATTAAAGCAAGAATCTGACTGGTTTTCCCCCTCACAGGTAGTTAGCTTATTCATAGAAATTCTGTGTCATTTCTTTTCTTATAGAACTTGTCATTTTTTTTTTATATATAGAACTCCTTATCATTCATTCTTTTTAACTTTCTGATTGTAAATCTAGTGACACTTTAAGCTTTATATTTGTTTAAGAGTTTTGTTTTATAATAAGAATAAATTTTTATTATATAAGTGAGAAAACACATAATGTCTTCAATCATAAATCTGCCTAACACCAGTAGGCCTCCCTAAAAAAAAGAATAAACCTAAGTGACTAATGATAAATAAAATAAAAGCCCCTAAGTTAAGATAGCTTCAAGAAAACACAACCTATGAGTTACACAAAATTATCAACATTGTGCCAGCAACTAGTAAGAGTCAAAGTAGATAATATTATCTATTTCAGGTTATGGAGGCAATGGAATTTGGCAATAAATGTGTTCAATAGATGAGACAATATATTTCCCAAGCTTTAGATGTTGTGCTAGTTAATGGTTCAACTACAAACTTTTTCAAAATGCATAAGGGAAATTGTAGTTAGGGTTTGAGTAAGATGTTTAAAAAAGCTATAAAGCGTGGGTATGATTAAGGGTATCGAAGTAAAAATGGGAGGGTTTGTCTGTCTTTTTCTCGATCCAATTTGCTTCTATTACAATTACTTTTTGTCCAACTAATTTAGATATGCTTAAAACACTAAAAAGAATCCTTCCATACTTCAAATTCCTTTCTAGTTTAAGAGTCAACTTCCACAAAACTTCTATGGTAATTATTTTATTAACATAGATGATGACCGGCTTTCCAAACAGGGGTATACCTTAGCTTAGAATAGAGAAATGAAAGCCAGGGTCTTCTATAAATAAGAAGTATTTTACCTAGGTGATTCGTTCACCTATCACGAATAGGTGGGTCGTACCAAGTTGATTATGTAGTCGATAACAATAAGCTTTAGCACCTGATCACATTTTAATACTTCCACCAAGCATTTGTTGGATATATCGTAGTAGTGGTCTGCTAGATCCCTCAACTGTAATCTATCTACTCTTCCTATCAAATATCTTGGCTTATCCTTAGAAGCAAACCCAAAAAATGATCCACACTGAAGCCAGTTTTAAAGAAAATCAGTTCCAAACTTGTTAGTTGGGAAGCAAAACATCTTTCTTTAGCAGGTCGATTAACCCTTATAAAATCAATTTTGTCAAATCTACCTATTTATTACCTTTCTCTCTTCAAAATACCTTTTGAGGTTGCTTAGGAGATTGTCAAAATTCAAAGAAAATTCTTTTGGAATAGAAATAAGATTCACAGTGTCAGTTGGTAGCCAATTGAAAGGGCCAAAGCCTTGGGCGATTTAGGGGTTGGTTCTATTCTTCTTAAAAATAGAACCCTTTTGTTCAAGTGGGTTTGGAGGCTTCTTGATAAGTCCAATATGTTGTGGAAACTATGGTTCAAGATAAATACAAATTTGACAGGATCTTTTCTCTCTAAGTATCGAATAATTGACATGGCATCTCATCTGATGAAGTGGCTTTCAAATTGTTAATGAGGGATTAAATTTTGGACAGATGACTAAAGGTTATCTTCCCTTCCCCTAGCTAACAAATAACCAAGATTATACTCTTTTTCACGAGTAAGGATGTAGTTGTGAAAGACATGGGCTTATGGGTTAATAGTGCTAAGGAATGAAATTTTACATGGTGGTGTCCACTTTTTTCTTGGAGATCTAAAATCTCAAGCTCTCTACTTGTAGATTGGTATGGTGCTAAGCCTAAGAATACTTTTTAGCTTTCTAGCTTCTTCTCGGTTATTTGGTCAATATGGAGAGAATGAAATGGAATTATGTTTTAGAATTATGTCTTCAATCGAAAGGCTGTTTAATTAAGTTGATAATTGTGAGGTTAGCTTATTGAACACAAGCGTTAAAACATCTTTTTTGTCTTTTTCGTTTAGCATTAATCAGTTGATAGATTCTTCAGATTATGTTAAACATTGGAGTAAGAAATCAAGCTCAAGACCAATCTCTCTTTAGTTTCCACAATGTGTCTGCCATTGAAAACCAAGGCTTACAAGTGTTGGGGGAGTGTTAAGATCACATAATGGCATTTTCAAAGTAATGTTTTGTTGCCCTATAAGAATCGAGGAGTTAAATGAAGTAAAACTTATTGTAATTCTTAAAGTATTGGAAATTTTAATGTCTAAGAACCTTTTGCATAATGCCATGATAATTATTGAAACTGATTAAAAGAATGCAGCTGGTTGGGTTGTAGGAAATATCAAAAATTGTATGGCGACTTCGAGAGACTCTAGTTAAGATTAAAGAGTTGATTACAGTTTCAAATTCATTCTCTGTTTGCCATAGTCTTAGATAAGCAAATTTTGTTTTAGTCGCTTTGGCAAAATCTAATGTTACAAAAGAAGAGGAATTCTTTCCTTCGTTATAAATCCTTTCTCTATACCTGATGCTCTTTTTAGTTATTCATTGGTTTGTAGACCTGTTCATGGGCCGGGTGTGGGCGGGTTTAGGGCGGATCTAATCGGGCTTGACTCTTAAATTTCCAAGCCCAAGCCCAGCCCAGGCCTGGTTTGGCCTAACTTTAAGTACCCAAGCCCAATATATAGGTCGTGTATTTTCGGAATCAGGCCGGACTTTTTCAGCCCTATATTATACTTTAATAAAATTTGAAGCCTAAGCCCGCCCGTAAACATTCGGGCCAAATATGGGTTCAGGCTCGGGCCTGGCTTTTATGAGAAATATGGTTCCAAGCCCGCTCAAGGCAAGCGAGCATAAGCAAGTCTGGGCGGGTACCCAAACCCATGAACAGGTCTAATGGTTTGTCTTAATGTGTCTTAAGCATTCCCTTATATAAGTTTTTAGCTATTCTCAACATATGTAACATAATCCTTTATCATGGATAGTTCGCAGCTATTGGCTTTAGCCACCACTCTATTCACCTTTTTAATTAATAAAATTAAAATACCAAGAGATGGTTGAATAGGCATGAACATAAAAATTACAAAAACTATAAACAAAGATTAAGGAATGAGGAGAGAAAAAAAAACACAAGAGAATTTATAGTTGTTTGGACAACCAATGTCCTACATCCACTCCCTAACACACAGGGGTATTCCACTAATCCATAAAAAAATTACAAGAGTTTTTAATCAAGCTAACTCACAACTTAGTATTTGGTACGCTAACTCCAAACCTTTACAAGAGTTTTCCTATGGCTCACTCTCAAACCCAACCCCTTAGCGTTTTCAAGGCTCACATTAAGAAACCTTTACAAGAGTTTTTCTATGGCTCACTCTCAAACCCAACCCTTTAGTATTTTCAAGGCTCACACTAAGAAACCTTACAAGGATTTTCAACTTGGCTAATCCCACAACTAAACCCAAGTGTTTCCCAAGCTCACACAAGCTTAACACTTGTACAAAGGTAATTAATCACTCAAGCCTAAAGCATTCAATCCCAATTGAAGCTTCCATGAGATCCTAACTACCCACACACAACCAAATGTATAAAGATTACAAAGAAATTAATTCAATGTTTGAAGATGTTATGAGAGCATAAATGAGGTTGTTGTAACACTAAAATGCTCATTTTGATGGGTATTTATAGGATCATAATGAAATATGACCATTGGTCACACTTTCCCATCAAAATCCATTTTTGGAGCTGCATTATGGATAGTCAGAGTGAAAACACGAGCAGGAAGTGCAAGCCGTGGTTGGAAAATTCAAATCTCCAATGGATACTTCAAAATGTGACCGTTGGGGATGTCAGAGCCGAAATCGCACCCGTGACATCAAAAATCATGCCCACGACTGATTCCTTAAGTTCCTAGGTTACTTTTTGGAATTTCGATCGTGGTGGCGAAATTTTGGTCGCAGTCGTAATTTTGCGATAACCATTTCTTGTAGAGAACTCCAAATGCTCTACAATTTTAATGGTGAACTATTCAGGCCTTCCTCTACAACTTTGTATCTCACAAAATATTTCCCATTCCATCATCTTAATGCCTTAAAAAATAAAGACATTTTGGTGCTCCAATATTCCAAGCACTTCTCACTCCAATAGCCATATCTCCTAATCTGATGTGATTCAAAATCCATTTAAAACTAGACTTCCAAGGCTATGATCTGTAAAATATCATGTTGAAATTCCATCCCTAGAAGTTCCGGCATCATTTTAAACATGACTCATGTGCACAGTCCTCTGCATTCAATCCTGTCATAACTCTCAAACCAATGCTCCAAATTTAATTCTAGTTTTGATCTATAAACTAGACATTCATAGCTTTCCTTCCGTATATGGTAAGACTATATACAAGCTCTTTATATGTGCCGAAGCTACTACAAATATAGACCTAATGTGTAGTCCCACCATTGGCTTCTTTGGTTTTCTTCAAAGCTTGATTCTCTAATCAACCTTAACCATTTACAAACTCTCCAAATCACATCCTTAGCTCACAAACTCCATACTCTCACCTTTTCCCAAGTGTTTTGATTAGGTTCACACTTAAACCTATCCACATATGCTAATGCTCACTCACAAGCTTAAGCTAGCCCTTAACCCAAGTGTTTTTTTAGGATAACACTTGAACCTATCAAAGTACATAAGCACTCATCAAAACTCATGACCATTCTTCACCATCATACTCAAAGAATTTCATCATCTTAGAAGCTTTGACATCTCTCACAAGCTTTATATACTTTCCATTACTTTCTCATCATCTTCATTATCAACTCCCATTTGCTTGCATTGCATCCATCACCTAGGAAAACACTTAGCAAACATATTAGTATTACACAATATTTTGTATCATCAAAAACACTATTAGAACCTTGAGGTCCTTGGGGCCAACACATGCATTAAAGACAACTTTATATCTGCTTAACATGGTTCCTAGTAAGGCAGTTCCTAAGACTCCTTATTAATTGTGGGCAAGAAGGAAACCCAGTTTGAAGCACCTTCATGTTTGGGGTTGCCTAGCAGAAGTTAGGATATATAACCCATATGAAAAGAAGCTTGATGCAAGAACCAAAAGTTAAAAGGGTACAGATTTTATTGTCCTAACCATAGTATGAGAATAGTTGAGTCTGGTTATGCTTGGTTTATTGAGAATGGTAATTTTAGTGGGAGTAGAGAATATCCACAAAATGTAGAAATTCAAGAAAGTCTAATAGACACTTCTATATCTAATTATTCTCCACATGTTGTTCCTGTTGTTGTATCACGATCAAATAACACATAAGAATAATAAATTAAAGTTCAAAACCCACAAAATGAACATATTGATGAACTGACTGACAATGTTCAAGTCACAAATGAACAAGTGGCACCACAAGAAGTAACATTACGAAGATATGAAAGGTAAAGAAGATCAGCTATTTCAGGTGATTATGTGCTTTACTCACTTGAGCATGAATGTGACTTAAGCATTGTTGAAGATCCAGTCTCATTCAAACAAGCAATAGAATGTAGCAATTCTGAAAAGTGGCTCAATGCTATGAAAGAAGAGTTAAAATCAATGAATGATAATAAAGTCTGGGAACTAGTCGAGTTGCCTGAGGGTTTAAAACAAGTTGGTTGTAAATGGGTTTTTAAGACCAAACGAGACTCAAAAGGCAACATCGAATGGTATAAAGCTAGAATTATTACTAAAGGTTACACTCAAAATGATGGCATTAACTATAAAGAGACTTTTTCTCCAGTTTCAAAGAAGGACTCTTTAAGAATTGTTATGGCTTTAGTGGCTCATTATGATTTAGGGCTTCACTAAATGGATGTAAAGACTGATTTTCTGAATGGTGATTTGGAAGAAGAAGTTTATATGGACCAACCGGATGGTTTCTTAACCATTGGAAGAGAAAAATTAGTGTGTAAATTAAAGTCAATATATGGATTGACACAAGCTTCCTGACAATGGTATCTTAAGTTCAATGATACCATAATGTTATATGATTTTGCAGAGAGCACTGTTGATCGGTGTATCTATATGAAAGTCAGTGGGAGCAAGTTCATTATTCTTGTTATATATGTTTACGATATCCTTCTTGCTGTAAATGATATTAGTTTGTTACATGATGTTAAAGAATTTCCCTCTAAGAGTTTTGAAATGAAAGATATGGGAGAGGTATCCTATGTGATTGGGATAGAAATATTCCGTAATAGATCACAAGGATTGTTAGGACTATCTTAGAAAGGTTATATCAATAAAATCCTAGAGAGATTTAGAATGGAAAAGTGCTCCGCATGGATAGTTTCAATTTAGAAAGGGGATAAGTTCAGTCAAATGCAATGTCCTAAAAATGATTTGGAATGAAAGGAAATGGAAACTATTCCCTATGCTTCTATGGTTGGGAGTTTGATGTATGCCCAGATATGCAATCGACCAGATATCAGTTTTACTGTTGGTAAGGTCGATATTAAAGTAATCCTGGAATGGACCCCTGGAAAGCTGCAAAGAAAGTTCTTCAGTATTTACAAGGCACCAATGATTACATGCCCACGTATAGAAAATCAGGTGACCTTGAAGTCATAGGTTACTCGAATTCAGACTATGCTGGATGTGTATATTTAAGAAAATCTACTTTTGGTTATACGTTCCTGTTGGCTGGAGGAGCAGTTTCATGAAAAAGTGGAAAACAATCAGTCAATGGAGGCTGGATTTGTAGCATGCTTTGAGGCTACTATTCATGGATTGTTGTTGCAGAACTTTATCTCAGGTTTCAGTATTGTCGACAGTATAGCGAGACCACTGAGAATTTATTGTGATAATTCTGTAGCCATTTTCTTCTCTAAAAATGACAAGTATTCAAAAGGAGCGAAACATATGGATTTGAAATATTTGTCAGTTAAAGAAGAAGTGCAAAAACTAAAGGTGTCAATTGAGCATATCGGTACTGCGTTAATGATAGCGGATCCGCTAACTAAGGGTTTATCGCCCAAAACATTTATTGGCCATGTGGAAAGGATGGGCATAATGGACAAGTCCTTGTTAGTATGAAATTATGGACATGTATATATAGATATTATGTCTTGCTCATATAATTGTGATACTTGTGAATTCAATTAAAGTTATGTTTTTGCTTATTTGTTAGTTATTTCACATTACATTTTATACATGTTTGTTTATATAAAAATATATGTTATATTACTTGAAAAGAGGAAATATAAATTGAATTAATTTTGTGATACATGGAAGGAATCAAGTCGTCAAATTGACTTGTGACCGCCATGATCCAATTAATATAATTTATTAAGGATAATGATTTAGTAGATTCACTAAATAGTGCATATTTACAGTTTTTGAATCTTCAAGTCATAATATGGGCCAAGTGGGAGATTGTTAGAATATTTTAGTAATCATAATGACCCATATAATTAAAGACTAGGACTTTATATAAATTGACCCAAGATGATGGCTATTAGGTATTAAAGAAATAGAGTTCCTATGGGTTTAAAATCCCTTAATTCTCTCTTCATAAAAGACAGTTAATTTAAGAGCAGTTATTTTGAAAAGAGCAGTTACTTTTAAAATATTAAAAGTAGTGTACAGATATTTGCAATCAATTGACACATTCTTCTTCACATTAAAGAAAACTAAAAGAGAAGGCAGAGACGTAAAGAAAAACTAGAAGAACATTAA
>CANYLF010111809.1:0-10917 GCA_948193215.1 Bocquillonia castaneifolia
GTGATGAACCAGAATATATAATTCTGGGGTGAGTTGTATATGTATGTTTTATCAGTTTCAGGCTAGCCACGGGTTCCGGTAGCGAATAGCTTTCCCGTTCCCTGGCGCCGGTCATGTACCCTGGGTTTGGGTCGTGACAGGGTCATATGTGGGTCATAAATTTAACACGACCTACGACCTATTTAACTTATAAATCTTTTTTTTAATTTTAAGCATACATATTAAACTTCTAAAAAATAATAAATACAATAATTAATATAATAAAATATATAATTATGAACGGACAAATATTTTTATTAAATTAATTATTTTTTGACATATTATTATTTTTTATATTTAAAAGAAATAGAAAAATATTTTAGTTTTTTATATAACTAGAGAAAGTGGTTGTGTGAAAATGAGAAAAGTAGACTTTATCTAATATGAATTTATTTAAATTAAATGCCTAATGACAATTATAACATTATAAATATGATATATTACATGGGTTGAAAGTGGGTTGGGTCGTGTTGACACGACCCACAAACACACGAAATATTTTAACGGGTTAGGACGGGTTCACTGGTCAACCAGCGACACAACCCGTTTAAATCATGTCATAAATAGACCGACCCGTTTCTGACACGAACTTACTTATACTCAACACGAATTCACCAATTTTACGTGTTTTAAGGATCGTGTTAGTATATCATGATCCATTTTAACACCCTTATCTTCAGGCTCATAAAGAGTCCGAGTAGCGTCAGCATCTTCGAAAATCTTGTCGAAAAAGTCAAAATTCAACTTCTTGATACAGCAAATAGGAAAGAAAGGGGGAAAGAGAGTTAGGAAATAATAACAATGAACAAATACACCGTAACCCCAGAAAACCGACCTTCATTGGTCAAGTCTTTAAAAATAAGCCCC
Source organism: Bocquillonia castaneifolia (assembly GCA_948193215.1). Classification (NCBI taxonomy): domain Eukaryota; kingdom Viridiplantae; phylum Streptophyta; class Magnoliopsida; order Malpighiales; family Euphorbiaceae; genus Bocquillonia; species Bocquillonia castaneifolia. Next base: position 907 of record CANYLF010111809.1, read on the forward strand.
TTAAATATCCCTTGATTCTGTCCATTCAAGTAAACAGCTAGTCAAGGTGTCACATCCAGTTTCCGCCTCGCCCTTTCCCCCCAAATATCTTCCACTGGAAGCTTGGTGATAAAACTCAGGGCTAGACGGTTGGTCAAGGACCCAGATTTTGGTTACGACATGCAGCGGCCAAGGGATTCGGAGGAGTCAAACTTCCACTCCTTCGGAAGATCTCTGAATGAGTTATGCCTGACCCAAAAAAAGTTGGGACCTAGGGTCTTCAGAGTTTCTGAGAGTTTCTAAAAAATGGCACGATTAGGGGGAGCAGTTAGTAAAATGAAAGGAGTGTTGACAACCTCTTCGTGACTGTAAAAAATGCACGAAGATGCTCCAATGTTAGCATCTCACCCACCTGTAGGAAAAGGGCCGATAGGGTACAGATTTTTCAGATTGAATTAGGATGCAATTGACCAATCAGGAAGCTATAAACATTACAGAGAGGAAAAAATATCGTTCAAGGGGAAATGAAGACAAGCCTTTAAGTGCTCGATAGGAATCAGTATAGAATCCATGTCATAGGAATCCAGGAAAGAACACTGCTTATCGAGGGTAAACAACTCAAAACCATCCGCAAAGAAATGTTTGAGTCCCAGCAACTGAGAGGCGCTAACAGCACTTTCGTAAGCAGTCAAGGTATTTATAGCCTTACCGACCCCCACAACCAGAACAAAGTCAGCCCTTTGAGACACACTGAATGTCCCAGAATCCTTTTTAACCACTAATAAACCAACATCGGTGCCCGAAACATCGCCAACACCACCGACCAAAGTAACCTAAAGGTCACCCTCAAGATGTCGAACCAACTCAAGGGACGAGCCCTGACCAACAGTCACACCTGTCGATAGAAGAATTGCAACGTCGATAGAATTATTAAGGCGACCAAACAAACCGGGTAACGATGAGCTGCTACTTGAATTGGAAGACATACTGTAACCTCTACTAACGTTTGGATTCATCTAAAAATCTCACCTTGAAAGAATAGTAGATCTCTCATGAGAGAATTTCTTCACGGATCAAAAATGCAAAACAGAAACCAAAGAGAAAGATACGAGGGAAGGTGACAATAAGATAATACTCACATGTATATACATATAACAGCAAGGGTACCAGTAAAATACAAAAACCCGTCCAACTTCCATACATGTCTAAGGGCATAACAGAAAAAAGGCACAGGGAATTTAATGAGAAGATCGGGGGACGTGCATCTGATCCAGGAGAGAAATACCACAAGACACGTGTAATCAGAAAACTTCTAGAATCAAGATATTTATTTAACAGAAATACAAAGATATGCACATAATAATAAGTAAAGGACAAAATGAAGATCTGTCATGCCACATCTTTTGGACGAATCAACTGGAACTAGAGTCCTTTATAATACTCAACAAATCTATATCTTCTAAAAATTTAAAGTCCCCCCCTTAGGGAATCTATCCTTGCACATATCTGAAATCTTAGCTCGGAGAGCCATCATAGAATGCATCACTAACTTTCCAGCTCGGACGCCAACTTATCCTCCCGAGCTCTACACTTGGCATGGATAACCTCTTCAGGCAGTGCCAACAACTTCACAGGCTCATCCCTACGGGACCCTTGGAGATCACCAGTGATAAGCTCTAGTCGGAGATGCAACTTCTCCATCTCCAACTTAGAAGCGGCCAAATCTTTACGCATATTTTCATTCTCATTCCTAATGGTCTCCATGCTAGGTAGCGACTCATTTATTGCATGAAGCTGGGAGCTCACACGTGCCAACTGCTTTTTGAGATCAACATTCTCCCCATCCAAACGGATCGCCTTGGCCTCTGCCCTCCTACAATAGTTGTCCAAGGTCAGATCCCTCTCCTTCCTTTCTAGTCCATGATTAGTTAAACCCAGCATAATAAGTTAGAAGTGAAATCTTCTTTCCACCTACTGGGACCAAAACAATGAGAAATGAAGTACATCATCTCTTCCCTAACATTAGAATCCCAGTAGTGGCTCCCTAGAGACAGACGAGTGAAGTCATCAGGATCGTCCCCAATCTCCTTAAGAGATGGAAGCCTTTTTCCCAAACTGCTATTCACAATCACATTTTTCCTCTTTAAGTCAACCCGGGACAGCGAGGCATCACCATCAATGGGTGCCCTTACGCCATCTCCAGCTTGGGCATCAGAACTTACCAACGGACGCTCAGCCGGGAAAGGTGAATCGGTTACTCTAGGTGGAGCATCACTTCTCAACCTTGCTGAAGAACCCTCATCATATTTTTGTTTAGAGGCAGCACACCCATCGGAGCTAGACGCCAAGTATTGGTCAACCCACCCTAATGGGTCAATCCCTGACTTGGGAGGCATGGATACCACACCAACATAACCGTCTACATTATCACGAGGGGCATTGGCGACACGGTAAGATTCAAACACAGGATGTTGTATCAGCTTACCAGCAATGGCCAAAACTTGAGGATTGCTGATATCACCACCATCACAAAGGAGTCGAGCAATGCAAACCTCCTCTTTACTCAAAATCAGTCGACCTGGGGTTTTCTCGGCAACCGCCTTCATAGCAGCCTCCTCACAACTAATATGGACTCGCATCAACTCAACAGCAGACCACTTCCGATGACAAACAATTTTTCGAATCTTCTCATACAGCAACATCTCCTCGTGAGTGGGAGCACCTACAGTTCACGAAGGAAGACTAGATCTCCATTGTTTCGGTAAATCCCTGAAGGAAGAATGATCAACATAAGAAAAACTCTACCGACACGCGATACCATCGCTTGAATTCAACTCAGCATAGCGGAAGCTACGCACCCTCAAAGTAATAAAGAGACATACACCGTATCGCTGAGGAGTGTATATGTAAAGCAAGCAGTCTGAGGTAATCACCTCGCTCTCCTTGGCAAAGAGCTCTTGCAAAGCTAATGATATACACACGGTATTCGATTGACTTTGCTATAAGGGAACATTAAAATCTTGGCACAATACGAAAATAACATAAGAAAGTGGGAAGCGTAAACCGGCCTGAAGCTGCTCATGGAAGAAACCAATTTTTATTTACCGCGGACTCACTAAAGCCGAAGCCTCGCGGCAAGGGAAACTGAGAAGAAAACTACCGGGATATCAAAAAATTTCCTCCAAAGAACCAACCATTCATCTTTCTTCAAGATAGTAGGGTTAACCCTTTTTTGCGCGATATTTGATTCTAGCCATAACCGGACAAAATCTACCGGCCCCAAGAGAGAAGCCCAAATAGCATAATGAAAAGTCTATACCACGCCTACCTTTAAATATACTAGGGGCACACCAAATACCCCTGCTAACACTACTCCCAAAACCTCAAGATAAGGACAACATCGAAATTTCACACCACTAGCAATTTAAAAAAATAATGATAAAACAAGCATACCCGTCCAACAGAATAACATCCATGTATTGTAAAGACGTAAATGTCTACCTAACCAACACCTGCGAAAGGGACTAATGATGGAATCGGCCCAAAGCCTAGTAAGGCCCATAACACAAAGGTTCACTCCAAAAGAACGCCAAGTAAGATAGCGATACATGACAACACCACAAGCAATCATAGAGCACAATTGGACACTATAAACACTCATCAACTACCCATAGGTAAAGGATTCCAACTTTCAGCTTATTTATTACACTCATTTATTATCCATTGACTTGGGCGTCGGAGTTACATCCGGGACCTTAGTCCCGTCTGACCAGTGTTACTTGTGCAGACCCGCAACCTCAGAGCCAAGACGCCCAAACTGTATCCTCATTTCCTCACAAGACCATCGAGTTATGACCTAATAACCTAGATCCACACCTTAGATCCATCATTTATCTTAAATAATTTATTTTTTTTTATCTTGAAATGAGATAAATCAATAATGTAAATTAAAAAATATAAATAATTCATATTTTAAATGAATAATAGTCATATATTTTAATTATTTTAATAAAATGGCATAACAATTTTAAATCTTTAACATATAAAAAGTAAATATAAAAAAGAGCTATTTAAACTGTTGAACCATGATCGGATTGATTGGGTCATGATTCAACTGATTCAACAAGGTTTTAGAGGGTTTGATGTAAACTTGTTATAGGGGTTGATCAGTCCACCCTCACGTGCATTCAAATTAACAAAATAAAAAGCCTTTTGCAATTAAAAAAATTAAAACTTTTAGGTAATAATGGATTCATGCAATTGTTCCCCTCTTTTTTTAACCAAACTTCCACAAAAGGAAAAAAAAAAAAAAAAGGCAAATATGACCCAAATGTTTAGCTAAAAAAGTATATATGACCTTAAAGATTTTTTTTTACCTCAAATATATTCTTAATGTTCATTCAAAAGTTCAAAATGACCCTTAACTTTTGAAAATTGAGAATTTCAATTATGATTTATTTCTTTTAGTCCCTAAACTTTTTGATATATGTTCAATCAAAGTCAAATTTTAAAATATAAAATATTTTATTAATATTTTGCCAGTAAAAAAATACATAAAATAATTTTTGTTCATATTTTGGAGTTAATATAAATACTTCTATTTCAATGTATTATTTTTAAGTCTTTATATTCTAAAACTTTATTATTTTTGAAAATTTTATTACAATTTTATTTTATTATATTTTATTATATTTTATTATTTTTTAAGATTCATATAAAATATTTTATTAATTATGTTATAATATTGGTCATATATATACCTTTTTCCTAATATTCATTAGCCTAAATATTAGGGTCATATTGACACATTTTCTCTAAATAATATACATTATTTTAGCTATATATTAAAAATAGTGAAAATATAAATTTTATTATTGAAATGTCATAAAATATTTAATTCTAATTTTTAAAAAATTTTAAATTTTAAAAAAATGTGAATCAATTTTTTTTATCATAATCCTAAATTAAAACTTCACTACTTATAAAGTGTGTTTCATCTTATAAATTTAATTTTTTTAAAATTAACATAATATAATATCTTTGTTTATTTCATTAATTTTCAGTTAACACATTTATTAAAGTGGACAAATATAAATGAATAATTATAAAAAAATCAACATAAGATTTCTATATATGTATGGAATTTTTTTAATTAATATAGTCCTATCAAAAAATATTATGTATGAAATATTCTCAAGTCTAGAAAAACAAGAAAATATTTAAATAATAAAATAGAGTAAAATTTTATACATGAAATTAGTTTGATTAATATGAATGTGAATATTGATTTATAGATAATTGAAAAAAAAAAGAATATAAAGAGTTAAAAAGTGATAAAATAAAATAGAAGTATTTATATTAACTTTTTAAATATGAACAAAATTAGTTTATGTCATTTTTATTGGTGAAATACTTATAACAAATTTTATATTTTAAAATTTGACTTGATTGAACATATATTAAAAGTTTAGGAACTAAAAGAAATAACTTATGATGAAAATTCTAGATTTTAAAAAGTTATCTAATTTAAGCATCGGAATGTACGAAGGGACCCTTGCTCCTAAAGACATAAATGTCTACCTTAACCAAACTCACGGGGGAACTAATGATGGATACTGCCCAAAAGCCTACCAAAGCCCAAACAGTCAGTCCAACCCAAGGAAACCACAACTGGTCGCTAGTAGAAGAGTGTTAGCACCTAGTCGCCACCCATTGGTCCATGTCATCAACACAAACCTCTCAGCTTCCCTATAAATACCAAGGATCATCCATAAGTAAGGGGATTCAAAACCTTTAGCTAGCTCATTAATCACCCTTAGTTTCGGACTTATCTAACTTAAGCATCGGAGTTTACAAAGGGACCCATGTCCTGCTCCGACACTCTTGTTTCCATTGTAGGCTCCGGAACTCTTAACATCAACCAAACCCTAAATTTCTAACATTCACTTATAGAAGAAGCTCAAGCCTTAACTAGAGTCCAAGCCCGCACCCGAGATTGAATCCATTAATAACATTGATGAACCTTTTTAAATGACAAGTTATCTGGATGGCATTTTTTCTTCTCCTTTGGCCAAAATGTCACACGACTCATAGAGATATTGCATCATATAGAGAGTAACTAAGAGCAGCAATCACAAGGAAATTGCTCCCTGAAAGAAACTGCTTGAACGTATTTCATTTCCAACATACAAACTAGAAAGAAATTTAGAGGAATAACATTTTCTCAACATGAATTCACATGCACCCAACAACACAATAATAACTCAAATGAATAGCAAAAGAATGGCAAATAGCTTATTGGAGAAGACAAGATAAGCACCTATTTAATGAGAAAAGGAAAAAGAAAAAAGAAAAAGTTGGACATTGTAAAAGTTATGAGTAAATTTAATAGCAAAAAGCTGCAAATCATCAACTAACATTAATTCATATGTATAAATCCAACTAAAAATCTTTGCACAATAATGTGAAACCAGAATTTATCAGCCCAATCCAATTAGATTCTAAAAATTCAACATCCCATGCTATTCCATACATAGACCTTAAAAGATAAAAATGGCTAGAATACCGATAAGTTACCCGCCATGCAACACTTCTATGTCTTAAAATTTTGAAGTATGAAATCACTATCTTCTTTTTTCTTTATCATTTTTTTGAACTTTTAATTGGCTGAAAAACGAAGTTCATAACTTTTCACTCACTGTGATTTCAATTTGTCTCCTTAAACTTCTTCATCCCTCCTTTCCAAATTGTCAATAAAAATATGATTAATTTCTATTAGAGGATTAAGTTTTTCTAAGATAATAGAGTAATATTGTACCTGAACTCGTTCCTTTCTCTCTTCCTCCTCGTTCTTCTTGATGTCATGATTCTCTCTATGTTTGCTTCCTCCTTTCCTTATTTACATCTAAAGCATCTTTTTATTCAGCTGCAACTTTCTTAAGATGATCGGGAATTATGACCTACAAATAGAAGTCTCATTTAAATTTCCATACAACTCACTAACATCTAATTTAAATTCGAATAAGACCTTGGCATAAGATGTAGAAACAAATAATGACTTCTTATGAGAACTAGATGCTCTAATAATCATTCCATATTCATTGTCTCCTCAGGTATCACCCAAAGAATACCTAATCAGCCAGTAGATAATTTCACCTAAGATACTATATCCAGTTATCACCACATCATGCAACGACTTGTTATTTTTCACTCCACTGTTTGAAACTTCGTTTGCTTTAGTTCTTTTTCCTGCGATGACAATAAAGTTATATTCTATCTGCCAACTTCATAAAAATCATAAAAATGGTTTTACTCTTTACGGTCAACACGGTCATAAGAACAGTCACTTGCTTGACTTAAACCCCTTTTTTTGCACCACCTATAAGCTTCTTCATGCATTTGATGTTGTCTTCCCATTTCTCCATTTTCACACAATTCATGAGTTCTTAGGAAGATCTTTCTTCTTTATATCCACCTAAGGGTGGCAATAAAATATTATACAGGGCCTCCAAAAAAGCAGTTATTTCCTAGGTTGCACGAAAACCTTATAACGAAAGGCGTTTTCGTTTAATTTTAGGGTTAAAAACTAATTATTTTTCCTAGATTCTAACTTGATCTGGTTAGGTACAACACATTTTGACTTGATATGACATATTTTGACCAAAGCTAGTCAATTTTATTCAGTAATTATCATATCTATTAATTATGTAAAACAAATTTTAATATTTTTTATATTTATTTTAAATCAAATTTTAGTTAAATTATAATTTTTAAATTCTATAAAATTGATTAAAATTATATCAAATTATGTAAAATTTGATGAATTTGTAAATAAATTCTAAAGTGTGGGGGATGGAATTTTTATTGTGATAAAAATACCTTAAAATTTTTTTTTGGTAAATTATATATATTTTATTAAGGCCTCACAAGGAGGCAAAGACCCAAGCACTCAAGGAACTTTCGCATAAATGGCTACGGAACCGAGCTGACCCTAGAAAAAAATACAAGCAGGGTTTCTGTATACATCAATGCCAAAATAAACAAAATCAGAATGATAATTTTTAAAAATAATCACACTCCTAAGAATACAAGATACAAGAATGGAATCCAAGTCAATAATCTTTCCTTTGAATATTCTACTATTTCTGGATTTCCATAAATCCCAAAAGAAGAGATGCCCAATCAACGATCAAAGTTTTCTATTCCTCTTAGATCTAATAATTTAACGCCATTGCTCCAAGAAATGTTGTAATGATTCCGGAATAATCCAGCAAATGCCCACGGAACAAAGAATAGAGTTCCATAAAGAAGAAGCTCCAGCACAAAGCAAGAGAATATGATTAGCATCCTCCTGCATACCACAAATGCTACACAAGCTATTCTCCCAAGATATGATAGACCTGGTAGCTAGAAAAGAACCTGAAGCAATCCTGTCTTTCATAGCTTGCCATCAAGAAGAATTTGATCTTGGGGGGATCAAAATTTTTCCAGACTAAGTCATAAGAGAAATCAAGAGCATGAGATTTATAATCATCAAAGCAAAATCATGAACTTTAAAAGACTTATTAGAGGACCAAGCAAATACATCTTGGTGTGTAGTACCATTTAAAATATGATTATTTTGCCATTCACAAACAATAGCATCAAATTGGTTCTTTTCATTCTCTTCTATGGATCTGTTCCGTCTTTGAAAATGAGCCCCTTGTTGAAGGACAGATTTGACCGAAGCTTCTTGGTTCTTTGTAATAGAAAAAAAAACAATGGAAATCTAGTCGAGAGAGGTGTATCAAGAACCTAGCAATCATGCCAAAAAAGAACATTCTCACCAGAATGGATAAAGCATTTCAGCTTTGAAATGAAGCACTCCCAGTTAGTTCGATTTCCCACTGTTACACTAAAAATCAATTTCCACAAGGAAGAAAAGGTATTGGAAGAACTATTGAAATAGGGAGTGAAACAATTAATCCCTGAACTGGCATGAACCACTCTAACCCATAATCCATCCTTTGAGATTCTTAGCTTCCAAAGCCATTTAGTCAAGAGAGCTTGATTCTTAAGATGCAAAGGAATAATACCCAGACCACCATGATCTAAAGACTTACAAACAACATTCCAGGCAACACAACACAACCCTCTCGATGCTATATCTCCCTTCCAAAGAAATTTAATCATGTAGCTTTCATGTTTTTTTATTTTATTGGTATATCCAAAGGTTTAAATTTTTTATGTTATTATTTTTGCTATTTTTATTGATTTTCAGTACAAAATTTAATTTTCTTTAAAAAAAAAAAGAAAAGGTCTGTTTTCACGAGGTATAACAACGAATTCCTATTTCTTTGTTACTGCATCAACCATTGCCACGCAACCAACTCGAACGGAAAGGAAACAAAGCGTTCTTCCATGTTTTCGGTATTTAACCCCCGTAACCATCTAGCCCGAAAAGCCACGAGAATGGCCAAGGGCAGGACTAAGCCCATACTGAATATATATTCAGTGATTAATTGCGCAAGGGCTAATTATTTTTTTTAAAAAAAAATAAGAAGTTCCAACTGTGCTATTTTTATTGATTTTCAGTACAAAATTTAATATTAATTTAGGGTAGGTGTTGATGTTGATATGTATAAAATTTATTTTTTTGTTTGTATTATTTTTAGTTGTTTTTCAAATTGATTCTTTAGATAAGTTGTTTTTTTAGTTTTTTTTATCGATTTTCTTTCGAGGAAATTAGTATTTTGTTCACCTCATTTTACAAAGACAATTGTGTTTCGTGCATATATTAAAAAATATATATTTTAGATTTAAATTTATTAATTTTTTTTATAAATTGTGATAATAGCTAAATTCTGAGACATACAGTAAACAAGACAATAAAAAATGGAACTATTTGTAATGACCATAATTTTCGGTTTTTCAATTTCTAAGTCCGGGAATGTATTTTTGGCATTCATTGCGTTTTTACTATTATTAATTAAAAATAATAGTAAACGATGTCCGTTTAATTTAAAATTTTGCACGGGCTGCATTAATATATTC
>CANYLF010111881.1:0-11997 GCA_948193215.1 Bocquillonia castaneifolia
AGATAATTTAAGAAATCTTTAAAAAGAAAGGAAAAGAAAAATCCATTCAGAGTTGATCAATTATAATTCAAACATGTCCAGAAAAAATTTGATAATTCAAACAAAACCAGCACACGCACACCGGATTGTCAACTGAGCCAACACACTAATCAAACAAATAGTCTAAGCAATGACATAATTCTTTTTTGTTTATTGAGGGAATAAGCAATGACATAATTCAAAAGATAGCTGTTCAATTTTTTTTAAAAAAAAAGACATAAATGAAAAGATAAAGGCTATTTCAATGATTAATGAAATACAATGTTTGCTGTCCTGACTTTGCATCTCCACATCACCTCCTTAGGGATGGCAATCCAAATTCGTATCCGCTTAACTATACAACTATCCAAATCCGCTTCGAATTCGATTAGAAAAAATCCGTATACGTCCCAAATCTGAATAAATATACTCGTATATATACGAATCCACATTGAATATTTGATTAATAAAAAAATATTATATTTTAATTGAAAATATTTTTTTATTTTTTCTTTAAATTAACTTGTAAATGGGCATCCGGTATCCATTATTTGTTTAAATAACCGGATATCGGATACCAGATGTGGATATCCTGTACCCGAATCCTATAAATAGAACCGGATTCGGATAATGGATATCCAGAGGGTGAAATCCGAATCCGATTCGAATCCGGTTCGGATAGTAAAATCAAAATCTGTATCCGTTCCAAATCCGATAAAGAACTATCCGAATTTGCTTTATTCGGATCGGATCGGGACGGGTATCCGGAAAAACCCATCCCATTGCCATCCCCGGTTGTAGTTAATAATTTCTCCCTTATAATCACCACGCAGTCCTAACTTTTCAAGCAACTTCATGCTAATATGCCATAGACAAAAGTTGTGAATTGTTCCGGGCATAACTTCCTTGGCTGCTTTTCTAATACTCTCACATTGTTCCGTAAGAATTGCTTTGGGTGCACGATTTCCCATTGCTGTCAACCACGTCCTAAACACCCACTTGTAAGTATTTGCATCTTCATGAGAAATTATAACACAATCTAAAAGGATTGATTGTCTATGGTGATTAATACCAACAAATGCAACAAAGGGCATATTATAACGATCGATAAGGTAAGTTGAATCAAAACTAATTACATCACTGAACTCCTCATAAGCTGATCTACATTGTGAATGAACTCATAAAACATTGGATAATCTGCCTTCCTCATAGGTTGTGATTGAAAAAAAAAAAGAGAAGTCTTTGTCCATTTATTGCATTTTAATGAGCATGGTATTAATTGCATATGCATCACCAACTCCTAGCCTCAATCTTCTTCTCCTTTCAATAAAATTTTGACAATCTTTTAGGTAGACAACACATTAACTTAAGACCATTAGCTTGCACCTGTAAAACCCTAATACTTTTTCTTGGATGAATTCCTGCCATGTCATATTGGCCTCTATCCCACACTTAACATCTGCACTTACATTTTTATGCCCCGACATGTTCCTCTCATGACAGTGATTTTTATGAACTTTATTTATCTTCCACCTTCCATTCCTCGTGTTTAAAGTTGCATTTATTTTTGCCTACAGTCTATCCTGCTTTGTTTGGAAAATTACAGTAAAGTAAAGGACATGTTTTTAAAGTAAAGTAATGGAAAATAAAGTAAAGTAATGGTTATAATAAATTCTTGCATTGTTTGGGAAGAATGAAAAATAAGATTGCGTTATTATATAAATCTTGCAAAAATACCCTTTCAAAAAATATACTATTTTATTATATGTTAGGATAAAATAGGTATTTTAATAAAAACAACTTTTAATAAATAAAAGAACCCTCCTCAACCTACCAAATTGGTGGGTTGAAAAATAGGGGGTTTTCAACCCTTCCCAATCCTCCAAATCCCAACCCTTCATTATTTTACTTCATTCCCAAACATGGGTTAAAATCCCCCAACCTTTATAAACCATTCCTAACCCCTCCCAACCCTCATCCAAACAATGCACATTCATCTTTGAACTACTGTCTTTCTTTCCTTTATCATAACCTATTGTCTGGAATTTTCTTTGGCCATAACGGTTATTACCACCTGATTTCTTTATCTCACTAAATTCTTTAATTTTGGCATGAGATTGATAAAAGTTACTCCCTCCGTCCTAAAAAAATGAGCAAGTTTGGAGATTTATTTATCTTAAATTATGGACAATAATTTAATGCTCTAGATGGTTAAATGTCACATGTACCTCTATTAATTACAGTGTTGGAGTAAATTTCAATGTTATTTTTAATGAATTAATTGATTTAATAGGGGTATTTGTGACTTTTTTCTATTGAATTAATGCATTCTACTTAGTTTTACTAATTTTCTTAATATTTGTGTTAAGCTAAAAGTGCCCATCTTTTTGGGACAAAGGGAGTATATAATTTATGAAGACGACATTCCAACTATGGGCCCTTCCTCTAAAACTTGAGTATTATTCATAATCAAATCTCCATCAATTATATCAGGTTCTACGTCTACTTCTTCTTCATCAAATGCATTCAATTCAATATCTGAATACTCGTCTGTTATATTATGATGTCCTGCATCAGTTTCCTCTTCATTTGCACTTGTGCCTTTAGTTGAATTTTCATTAGCTATAGTTTCTTCTTGAACAAAGGCACCTTGAGTATCAAATAGGCTTCCACTCCCCTCTTCATTTTGGGAAGAGAAATTCTTATACCAAGATTAATTTCTGAGTGATGTGCTGGGTCGAATTCATTCATACTATATTTTAATACAATCAATTTGATGAAAAAAAAAACATCTTTCTGTTGTCTTTCCTTCCTCTAAAATATGGAGGACAATCAAATCTAATAATATATTTATTTTTACTTACGACAGGGTTATAATATCTCTAGTAGAGACATATAGCAGTACCCGTTAATTAATATATTATATTCAATTTTTTATTATTAAACAATAATTAATTTAATAAATTTATACTAATCTAAATCAATTAAGGATTTGATATAATAACAGCACATTAACTTTTTTTATTGGATAACAACACATTTATTAATTAGGAATAAATGGGTATAATTTTTTTAAAAAAATTATAGCAATAGAAATTAATGTTAAATACTAGAATTTCCACTTTCTCAAAAAAAAAAAAAAAAAAAAAACTAGAGAATTTCCTAAACTAAAAATCTTCATAGTTTCCTATTCTAATTGAACAAAATTACTAGTGCTAATCAAATGCTTAAACGTCAAGAAACCACATACAAATACGTTTTCCTTTTATTAATATAAACAACAGTCTTTCCTATTTCTATTAGGATAAAACCAGTCTCTGCATCTAATCTATAAAAACCCGACTTCACATGCCTTTTTCTTTTCTTCTCTTCTCTACAAGGTACTAATAATTTCTTTGTGGGAAACACAAAACAAAGGAAGGAAACAATTAGCCGCAAGAAAAATATGAATAAAAAAAACACCAAATCAATGGCGTCGACGTCGTCGTCGTCTTTGCCGCCGAAGACAGCATCAAAAGCTTCGTACAAGAAGCGAAAGACAACAATAAAGAAGAAAGCAGAAGAGCTTTCAATACTCTGCGGTGTTCCGGTGGGGTTAGTGTTCTATGATAATGATGGAAAGATGGAAACTTGGCCCGATGATCAAAACAGGGTCCGAGAAATCTTCATGGAATATGCAAGTAAAAAGGGTCTAATTCTTCCATCTTCCACTAACAATATTGGCAATCCAGATTTGAAGACAATAAGCAAGACCAAGAATCTTGATCATGGTGATCAAGAAAAGATCAAGAAGAAGAAAGTTTATAATACTTGGGACTCAAGGTTTGATTACATGCCAGAAGAATCGTTAATGGAAGTTCTGAAGGTGATCGAAAGTAAAGAGAAGAATTTGCAGGAAAAGACTAATAAAAAATCAGTACAAGGGATGATTGGAAAGAAGAGATCAAGAATCCAATTCAATAATGAAGAAGATGAAGAAAAGCTACTCACATTGAGACTTGGCGTTGGTAATAGTTCCATTATTAAGAGCAGGAAGAAGTAGTAATTAATGTTCATCATGTTATTGAAGCTGCTCTACCCTTAAGACAATATTAAATTTTAGATTTCTTTTGGTGATCATGTAACAAGAACTAGAGATTCTTGATGATTTCATCACTTTGTTCTTTTTTTCTTAATTAGCACTATATATGTTCATATGATTTGATGTGTGACTTTTAGTTCAAGAAAAGTGACAATTTAAAGACTTTATAGTTAATTTCTTCCAAATTGATATTATATTACTCATCATCATGTTCAACTTTTGTTTGCTATTTTTCTTTACCCATTATTGTTCTAATTATAATCAGCAAACTTGCAGTACAATTACAGTGGTGTGTGATTATCTTTGAGAAATTTGGGCCATGAGGACAAAATTGCTCCAATTACTGGGCCAAAGGCACTGGACTAAAACCCATGAAAATGTTTGTATAAGTAGGGGCATCTGAGGAAATAGAAAAAAAGAAACGAACTTTAGGTTTAGAATCTGGCACTCACTGGCACATATATATAAAATCAAATAGAAGGAACAGCCACTGTTTTTAGCTCTCTCTCGTCAACAGCAACAGAGACAAGAAGAAGGGAGGAAGATGGTAATGTCTCTCTCTTTTTTATTCAATTTCTCTGTTTGGTTTCCGAGAAGGTTTGTTCCTTTGCTTTGAGACAGTAAATTCTTTAGCTTTGTTTTTATTTTGGGTTGTTTTAATTAGTGGGAGATGTTTAAGCTGAAGCTTTATGTGACATTTTTTACTGCAAGCAAAAAATAACTGTGATCTAATATTGGGTTTTATCTTTTTTGTTCGGAGAATATATTATTGCTAAGGTTGGTTTATTGATTTGATTTTATGTTTGTGTGTGAGCACGATTGATGCATTTGGATTGTAGTGGTAGATAAACTGTATACTGGTTTAACAAGGACAAATTGGAATATGCAATGTGTGAGGAATTTAGCTTTTAGTATGCTTTAATTCTTTCCTTTTCTTTTTAATTATATAAGCTCTGTTTATTGTTAATATGTATGGAGTTAGGGAATTTTTGATGGAATCAGAAGTTTCAAAATTTTACCTTTTGAATCAATTGGAATAAGAAGATATTTGGTTCTCTTTAAATTGCATTGTTTAATTGTTTTAACCTTTTGTCAATGGAAATGGTTAGGAATCATGTAATATGATAAAGTGCACTTACGTCCAATTCCAGCGGTCCAGCCCAAGTTGATTTTTGGTGATAGACACACGCACCTTAGTAGAGGCTGTTAATGGATGCGTACTATTAGCTTTATGAGAAGCTTAAACAATTGTAAAGATAAATGCCTGCCAACATGTAGCATCCATTTTGTTCTAAAACAACGGGTTGGCTTGGTTTTGTTTTATCTGATGCCTGTGGGCTTTGCAGCAGATTCTGTTGTGTAATTATATAAATTTGATGTTTCCTTTATTTAGCCACAGCAGCTCATTGGATGTTTTTAAGCATGTAGTTGATTCAATTTACTTTGCTTTCACATTGACAGCCGAAGCAAATTCATGAAATCAAGGATTTCCTTCTTACGGCAAGAAGGAAGGATGCTCGTTCTGTCAAGATCAAGAGAAGTAGAGATGTGGTGAAGTTCAAGGTTCGCTGCTCCAAATACCTTTACACACTCTGCGTTTTTGACTCTGAGAAAGCTGATAAGTTGAAGCAATCTCTCCCACCAGGTATGAATTCTCTCTATTTTTCTGTGTGGTGTTTGTTAGTTATTAAACACGTTATTTTCTTTTACCATCATATCATGGTGCTCTGATTGAGGTGGTTCCACTTAAGAATGAATTCTCAAGTACAAGTATGCTGCTTTTACATGAATGAAGTTATTTCCACATGCAAAGTATGTTTGATTTGGTTGTGTTTCTGCTTTCATTACTAAGCGGTCTTGATTGTCAGGTCATTAGAATGTAGCTTTTTATTTTTGTCCATCTCTCACAAAGAGATCTCTGAAATGGGTTGATTTTTTTTTTTTTTTTAATATTTGCAATGTGTTTTAGGTCTAGTGTTGTTATCTGTTTCCTTTTTTGAGAAAAGAAAACAGGCATTGAGTTTGCCTAACTAATCTGTTCATATGTTCCCCCTTTTGTAGGTTTGAGTGTTCAGGACCTGTGAAGAAACAACATGCATTGAGTTTTGGCCTTATAATAAGAAGTCAAGCGATCTTATATTTATGTCCTTTTGTTCTCTTGTCTTGATTTTAGTAACTACTAGATATCATGCCACATGTGGAGATCTTTACTTATGCAACATCGGGGCATGAATAAGTAGACTTGAGTTGTGATTGAGTTTAGTATGAATTTGATAATACGTTCAATGATGACTTTGATATTATGATCTTCATCCTCGTTTCCTTTACCAAATGACATAAATATGCGTGCAAATTGGTTGATATTAGCAAATGTCTGCCTCTTTATTCTTCAAGTGGCTATGCTAATATTTGGTTTCAAGAGAGACCTGCACAATCAATGGTTGTTTATACTTTATAAAGATGTACTATAACAATTAGCAGGTTATGATTTTGCCCTATACAGTGTAATTAGTACTTTGAACTCAAATGTGCGATTATGTGTTAGGGTAGGGTTCATGTATTAGTAATTCGAACTCAAATGTGCAATTAGGGTAGGGTTCAGGTACTCTCTTGTTTCCGCATAATTTCAAAATTAATAAATCTTGGAAGAAGAAAAATTGGTAGGCTGAATTATATTTACGTGTTAATTTTCAGTTGAGCGGGTTGCATAATATTATATATTGATTGTTTATATCAAATAAAATATTCCTAGTACTTATGTGAATGACAGATATGTTGATTGGGAGGAACATTATTTTTTTTGTAGGTCAACCATATTGATGTTTATGTATTACTATTGAATGGTACATAATGTTAAAACAATCTTGATTTCTGACTATTGAATGGTACATAACATCAAAACAATCTTGATTTGTGAATCTTTTGAAATGCTTTCTGGCTAATTAATAATTTCAACTATCAACCATGGCACGCATTTGAAGTCATATAAGCTTGTTAACCTCAGTAGACTATGGCACGCATTTGAAGTCATATGAGCTTGTTAACCTCAGTAGTTAATGATCTGTTTCGTTATGGAACCAGCCTATCTAGTAGTGGATAATTTCAGTTTAATGATAATCTTAAATTTTTAATAGGGAATTATCTATGATCTCAAAAGATTTGAATAGCCAATATTATGATGCCACAGAAATTGAAGGTCGTATTTAAAATTTTGAAGGCAGTATCATAAGGTAAGATACTGAAGTCATCTGGCAGCTAATAATTCTCAATTTCCAATTGCATGGTGACACCATTTATGATAGAAAAATCTGAAAGCTTTTGAAGCAAAGAACATATCGGTCTTAGTTACTAATTTTCATGACATTATCATGGAGTCATCAAGTATAAATAAATAATTTCAGTTGGCATACAATGCTATGCCAAACCTTTAGCCGGAAAAGTCCCTTAAAACACTGGAAAAACCTTTTTTTATGGCCTCTAAACAGAGTGAACAAGCCTCACTAGCTTTACTTCCTTCATCCACTTCTCATTTGCTTGAGGAAAGTGCAGAAGAGAAGTGGGTTACTGACAAGTACAACTATGATGTCTTTCTCAGTTTCAGAGGTGAAGACACTCACAAGGGTTTCACCAATCATCTCCACGCTGCTTTACAGCACAAGGGCATAGTTGCCTTCAAAGATGATCAGAAAATTGACAGGGAAAGTAATACATCACAACAAATCATTCAAGTAATTGAAGGTTCGAGATTTTCAGTTGTCATTTTTTCTAGAAATTATGCCTCTTCTGTGTGGTGCCTGGAAGAACTAGAAAGGATTCATATGTGCATGAAAGCTGGAAGGCTAACTGTTTTGCCAGTTTTCTATCATGTACAACCTTCTGAGGTACGAAAGCAGAAAGGGGTAATTGGAAAATCGTTTGCTATGCATGACGAAGATTTTAGAGCGAATATAGAGAAGGTACAGAAGTGGAAAGCTGCCATGACAGAAGTGGCTGAGCTTGCTGGATGGGATCTCCATGATAGGTTGCCTTTACTAATCTCTTACATTAGAAAATTTTTCTATAATTGAGAATTATATATGTGTGAATTATGGCTATTCTGGCCCTGAATACCTCTTGCCTTTTATGTTATTTTCACTCAGATAGAACCACTGAACTAACATTGTTCGCTTGCAGGGGCGAGTCAGGTGTTGTCCAAGAGATTGTTGAAGACATACTGACAAAACTGCCTTCCAGGTATTCAAATGTAGCCACAGAGCTTGTTGGGGTTGACTCGTATGTGGAGGAGATAAGCTCCTATTTAGCTGCTGGGCTGGACAGTGTTTGTATTGTGGGAATATGTGGGATGGGTGGCAGCGGAAAAACAACGATTGCTAGAGTTGTCTATGAAAAGATGTTCTGTCAATTTGAATGTTGCAGCTTTCTTGCAAATGTTGCAGAAGTAGAGGAAAAATATGGTCTTGTTCATTTACAAGAACAACTTCTTTCTGAAATCCTAATGGAAAGATATGATGTCTGGGATAGTTACAAGGGAAGTACTGAAATCAGAAATAGGCTTTGACATAAGAGAGTTCTTGTCATTCTTGATGATGTGGATAGACTGGATCAGTTAAAATCTTTAGCTGGTTCACGCGATTGGTTTGGCGGAGGAAGTAGCATAATAATAACAACCAGAGATGAGCATTTGTTGGTCACACTTGAAGCAGAGAAAATACTAAGGATTGATGGATTAAATCCTGAAGATGCTTCATGACTCTTTTGTTTAAAAGCATTCAGGTCTGACCATCCTGCCGAAGAGTATGTGGAGTTGTGCAACCACTTCGTAAATTATGCTAATGGCCTTCCATTAGCTCTTGAGGTCTTGGGTTCCTTTTTGTTTGGAAGATCTTTAAATGAATGGAGATGTGCTTTAGATAGACTGAGAGAAATTCCTAATAAGGTGATTTTGGATAAGCTAGGGGAAACTGAGAAGAAAATATTCTTAGATATTGCTTGTTTCTTCAAAGGAAAAAAGAAAGATTATGTGGCAAAGATATTAGAGTGCTGTGGCTTGTATCCAGAGATTGGATTGAAGATTAATCTTATTGAAAAATCTCTGGTATATATATCAAAAAACAGGGTGTGGATGCATGGTTTGCTTCAAGGAATGGGACAAGAGATTGTTAAACAAAGCTCCCAAGAACCAGGAAAACGCAGCAGGCTATGGCTCTATCAGGATGTCCATTGTGTGTTTATAGAAAACACAGTAATTACTAAGTACATAAGATGTGATCATTTTCATTCGACAGTCTTGAATTTTATATCTTTTCTAATACAATTCTTCTTATTATTTAGTTAATAACTTCTTCATTTTTCTTCCTTGAAGAACTCGCATTCATATATATCTTGAACTGTTCAGGGAACAGAAGAAGTTGAAAGCATAGTCCTTGAATTGGCAGAGCAAGAAAAAAAATATCTGAGTGCTAAAGCCTTTTTAAAAATGAAAAGGCTTAGATTGCTGAAAATCGGAAACATTTTCCTTTCTGATGGCCTACAATATCTCTCCGTGAATTACAGTACCTGGAATGGTATAGATATCCTTTTAAATCTTTTCCATTGACTTTCAAACCATATAAACTTGTCGAGCTCAAAATGCATCAAGATTCAGCAGCTTTGGAAGGAAACAAATGTAAGTTATAACCCTTTTTTACATATACTTATATATACAGTTACAGAAACGTACACATATATATTTGTTCTTGTCTGTACTATGCATTGTTTGTCTAAGGTCTTAGCTACCGCTAAATTTTAGAGTTATTATTATTATTCTTTCTCATGATTTTTAATTTTTCTTTCAATCTAGCCGATGGAGAAGTTGAAATCTATCGATCTTAGTTATTCCATAAACTTAAAGAAGACTCCTGACTTCCAACTCTGAGCCTTGAAGGTTGCACAAAGCTGATTGAGATTGACAGATCCATTGGAGTTCTCAGAAGGCTAGTTTTATTAAATCTGAAAAATTGCAAAAACCTTAAAATTCTATATCTGTCAGGCTGTGTAAAACTTGGCAAATTGCATGAGAAGTTAGGTAAAATTGCATGTTTGGAGGAGCTTCATTTGGGCAGAACTGCTGTCAGAGAATTGCCACCCTCTGCTATTCTTTTAACAGGGCTTCATGTATTATCTTTTCATGGATGTAAAGGATCACAGCATAAACCATGGGAGAAGTGGCCATCCATTAGGAAGAGTCCAAGAAGTCCCATGGCTTTCCTGCTACCTTCTTTGTTTGCTTATCAACATGTGGTAGGTTAGATCTAAGCAATTGTGGTCTAACAGAAGGAGTTGTCCCTAATGATTGGAGCTCCTTCTTTGCACTGGATAGAGCTAAACCTAAGTGGAAATGATTTTGTTAGCTCTAACCTCAAAAGTCTTATTGTGGATAAATGCGCGAGGCTCAAGGAGTTGCCAGAGCTCCCAGAAAGTATTCAATTTTTGATTGTAATTCATTGGTTGCTTTCCCGAAAGTCCGCAGAGGGTTTTGAATTTTATTTTACAAAGTCTTCCAAGGTTGTGGAGCTTGAACGCAACATAGATATGAAGTTTCGGTTGCTGGTTGGAAGTTTTTATTCTCGCCTCAGGTCTGTTTTTCTTTTTCCTTCTCCCTGTTAATACAAACTCAGAATAGTAGCAAGTATATAATTACATGTCGGGCATGCCATCACTTGAGTTTCTCTTATAACAATTTTAATTTTTGGTTAGTGATTGCTGATCACTAATCACCCCAATATCTTGCTTTTTATAATTAAAGAATCTGATTAATGAATTGGATGCCATAGGAGTTGTTCGAATTTGCATGGTGTTTTAGTGAAGGAAGAAGTCCTGGATGGTTCAGCAGCTATATGCAGCAGGGTGTTGGGACTTGGATGAGAATCCAATTGCCTCCGCAGTGGTGTAACAGTAGGTGGAAGGTGTCTGCAATATTTGTAGTTCCTCAGTTTGTCAGGAGCAATGAGGATGGAGAATGAGATTGCCAGAACTTCATTGTTTTATACGGCCCAGTGTTGAAAAACGTCCAATTGGTCCCATAACACTGGATACTCTATTCCCTACATTCGATCAGCACCACAGGCAATGCATCCGAGAGGCATAGATTGGTGGAATAAATGCATGCAGTTACATACATTGAAGTAAGTTGGAGGTAAACAAGTGTGGAGTCCGTCCAGTATCGATACAGAATTAGACTTGATCAAGGATAAAAACTTTCCTCATGTGCTGGAAGATGGTCAAAGTAGCTGTTCATCCCAGAATCAGAATAGTATGCATCTTAATTGTACCAATTCAATTGCAAGGAACAAATTTCAATCACTTTTGTTACGAGCTTTGTTATTTTTGAATTTAACTCACTTTGTGTCGCCTATAAATTGCAATAATTTTTTTTTTTTATATTATTTTGTTTAAATCATTAGTAAATGATGCTAAGAAGAAATGTTGAGATTTAACATTTTTTACCAATTCAACTGTGGAAGTTCTCTTATATATGCATGATTTGTATTTAGGAATAAATTTGAGTGACTTTTGTTATGAATTTTAGGAGTTTTTTATTTTTAAATTTGAGTTATTTTGTGTTGCCTATAAGAATAGGCTTATAAAATTAATAGTAAAAGATAATAAAAGATATACCGAGAGTGTGTTTGTAGCATGATTTAATTCTATTTTTCCCCCTACTTCGGGTGAACCTGATTTTCCTGATTGATTTGATCGATCCTCTTGGTAATTTTGTTTATAGTCGAACTTGTATGCAATATAAAGCTTGGAGCTCTAAATATTAGGCTATTATAAGTTGAATTGATCCACCCCACCATACTGATTCCTTTTTAATACACACACGAATGATTAACTTAATTAACAGTTTGAAGATTAAC
>CANYLF010112488.1:0-13942 GCA_948193215.1 Bocquillonia castaneifolia
AAGATAAACTTAGTCTTTGAATAATTGAATAGCAAGCTCCAATCTTCATAAACTATGTAGAAATCCACCTTAAAAACCTTAAAACCATGAAACTCTAAGAAAAATAAAATTCTAACTCTAGAGAAAAATAAATAAAAAGTAACCAAAAAGTGGCTAACAACTAATAACAATAGTATATATAGTGTATCACTTTTGTAGACCTAAAAATACCCTAAAACCATTTAAAATCGAACTAAACCACAGAAAAATCATGCAAGAACCGCCCGAATCGACCCAAAAATGAACCAGAAGCTCTCAAAAACACGCCAGAATGACGCCCAGCCGGACTTGGCAGATCCGGCCACAAGTCTGGCCAAGGTCCAGCCAAATCCACCCAAATTTGCCCAAAAACCACTTCCTTCCTCGCCAAACATGATCCAGCAGATGACCTAACTTGCAAGGGGGATATCTTGGTCGTCTGAACTCCAAATTGAGAAATTCTTGAGCCTAAAATGAAGTTCAACAAGTCTAATTTAATTTATATGTTTTGACTTTTTTTTCCCATTCCATCATTTTCATGCCCAAAATGCCCCTGACATTTCAGTGCTACATCTGAGACAGCTTTCGGAGTACTTCCCGGAGTTTAGCTTGCATCTCCTTCGCTCTAGCACGAATTGAGCTGATTTTTTTTGCAAATGAAAGTAAATTCAATCCACTTATGATCTAGAGACTCTCAAACCAAAAATCTTTCCACATTTAATGCTACGAGCTCCCAAAGTTGGCCGATTCGCTAAACCGCAAACTATTTCCTTTAAGTTCTAAACCTCAAGTGTTGTCTTTAGCTTCTAATCCTTTAAAGCACCACACCTAAAATGATTTCACACCAAAACAAGTATAAATCACCTTTGAAAATATAAGAATCATGAATAAATTAGATTAACACTTGTATGAAGCAAAGATAAAGGAATTACATGATTTATATTCCAAATGAACTCAAATTTCCCTAATCTTGTAAGTTAACATAAATAACAAATATAGATACTAAAACCACTCAAATGTGCAAGGAATGGAATTAAAAACCACTAAAATATATAGAATAAAACCCGATTATCACTAGTCCACTGCAAGAAATTTCAAAGTTCCCACCTTTGACTCATTTTCTGACACAGAATGCCTGGAAACACATACCACCAAGTTTGTGAATTATATGCAACTTTATAACGCTTCTGATAAACTCCTCTGCAAGGTTTTTCCAACCACCTTAGTAGGCACGGCTCAGAAATGGTATAGGAAGTTGCCACCGGGATCAGTCACTACCTGGAAGGATTTATCGACCAAATTCATCCTCATATTTTTCCCAAATATTACACCTAAGAGAAGCTCAGAGCAACTCTATCAGTCCCGACAAAAGAACAATGAATCACTAAGGGATTACCAGGAGCAATTCAACAATAAAGTCACTAAGATAGACGATCTGAACATCGACACTACAGTTCAAGCCTTGAGAAGGGCCACTACCATGGGACGACTAACAGACAAAATCAATTCAAAGCCACCCAAGACTTACCATGATTTGATGATAATGGCTCAAAAGTGTGTCAGCGTTGATGATGGGAGACGTTACAAGAAAATAGAGATAGAAGAGACTGATGGAAAAACAAAAGAAAAGAAGGAAGACAAGCCAAAGACGCAAATTCAACAAGCCCATCCCAGCAGACAGAACTATTGCCCTCTCAACACTTTCAGCTGGCCCTACCGGTACAGTCAAGATAGGAGAGAGAATTTCACCCCTCTGAACAAATCAAGAACGAATGTCCTGATATGGATAAAGGATAGCCAGACTCCATACAGTCGTCCAAGACCAATGATCCAAAGGTTAAGGAATACTAGTCGTTTTTGTAAGTTTCATGAAGACTACGGACACGATATAGAAGACTGCTTTGAGTTAAGAAGGGAAATTGAAAGACTAATAGAGACAGGAGCCTTGAGGAAATTCATAGCCCCAGCTAAAGAAGCACAACCGACAAACCCATTAAAGGAACCTCAAGCAACTACCGACCCCAAAGGAAAGGCTGTCTTGGGGAGGGTACATGTCATCACGGGTGGAGAATCATGCTCAGCCACAACAAAAAAAAAAAAAAAGAGATCAAGAGCAGAGGTCATGAGTATAAACGCCACTAAACATGCCAGAAAGGGACCAGATCACCCGACTCCAGTCATCACTTTCAGTCCTGACGATGGAACGCATGTCCAAGCACCTCATAGTGATGCATTGGTTGTTGAAGCCATCATAGATAATTACACGATCAGGCATATACTGATAGATGAAGGAAGCTTCATCAACCTGATTACGTGGACAACATACAAACAGATGGGAGGATCTCAATTAAGTATGAAACACTGCCCCACACCGGTCTCCGGGTTGAGTGGGCACCCATTCATCCCATGGGGTTAGTCGAACTTAGAGTATAATTCAGAAGGGACCAGTCACACGGTAAGAAGATCAAAACCCTCTTCAACATCATGGACATGCATCTGGCGTACAATGCAATCTTTGGGCGGCCATACCTCTATGACTCAGGAGCAGTAACATCAATCTGGTACTTGACAATGAAAATTCCATTAGGTACAGGCGTGGTGGTAGTGAAGGGAGATCAAGAAGCAGCAAAGGCATGCTATGTAACAGCCACGACAGAGGCATTCCCAATCGAAGAAATACTGGAGATCAAGGTGGAAGAACAAATTGAACCAGTGGGAGAAACAAAAACAGTGAATTTGATAGAAGGAAAAGAAGTCAAAATCGCAGTAAAATTAGGCGGCCTGGAAACACACGTCGTTGACAAGTTAAAACGGTATGTAAAACTCTTTGCCAGCTTAGCTTTAGAAATAACAGGCGTTGATCTGGCAATAGCATCTCACGCCGTAAAAGTAGATCCTGATGTTAAGCCGGTGGCTCAAAAGAAAAGATCAATATCGGCCGAGAAAGAAAGAAGAGGTAGACAAACTGGGAAAGGCAGGATTCATCAGAGAAGTAAGATATGTAGAATGGTTGTTTAATGTTGTCATGGTGAAAAAATCAAGCAGAAAATACAAGATGTGCATCGACTTCACCGACCTCAACAAAGCCTGCCCCAAAGACAACTATCCACTTCCCAATATTGATAGACTTGTTGATTGTACCACCTGTCATGAACTCATTAGCCTCATAGACATGGCCTCAGGATACCACCAGATCCCCATGAAGCAAGAAGATGAAGAGAAGACAAGCCTTATTACCCACAAAGGCACCTACTGCTACAAAATGATGCCTTTTGGTCTGAAGAATGCAGGGGCAACCTACCAAAGGTTGATGAATATCATGTTCCAAGAGCTCATCAGAGAGGTAGTAGAAGTGTATGTAGATGACGTTATTATAAAAAGCAAGAAGAGAGAAGACCACCTATCCGATTGGGAAAGAATATTCCAGATCCTTGAAAGTTTTAACATGAAGATGAACCCAGATAAGTGCACTTTTAGAGTCACGGCAAGGAAGTTTTTGGGATGCATGGTGTCAAGCAAAGGAATAGAGGCAGACCCTGAGAAAGTTCAAGCAATTATTAACATGCAGCGACTAAAAACAATCAGGGAAGTTTAAATCCTCAATGAAAGAATCACAGAACTTGGAAGATTTATCTCGAGCTCCACCAGAAGATGTTTACCTTTCTACCGCAGCCTCAAAAACATCAAGCAATTCAAATGGGGGGATGACTGCCGACAGGCATTTGAAGATCTCAAAAGGTTCCTAATTACACCCCCATTAATCAGTCGGCCCATACTGGGTGACACATTGTTCTTGTACTTATCAGCATGCAAAGAGGCAGTGGCACCAGTGCTCATCCGAGAAGAGGGGTCAAATCAGACGCCCATCTATTACGTCTGTAAAGTGT
Organism: Bocquillonia castaneifolia; assembly: GCA_948193215.1. NCBI lineage: Eukaryota > Viridiplantae > Streptophyta > Magnoliopsida > Malpighiales > Euphorbiaceae > Bocquillonia > Bocquillonia castaneifolia. Next base: position 3,906 of record CANYLF010112488.1, read on the forward strand.
TGAGGGATGTAGAGCTTCAATACCCAATGGTTGAGAAATTGGCAGTTGCACTAGTCACTACTGCCGAAAGACTGCAGTACTACTTTCAAAGTTATCCAGTAATAGTGAAAGCTGACCTGCCAATGAGAAAGGCCATGCAAAGACCGGAGTTGTCAGGAAGACTGGTAAAATGGTCAATGCAATTAGGAGACTATGGGATCCGGTATGAAGCGAGGAAGGCAATGAAGGCCCAGGTATTGGCAGATTTCATTGTAGAAAGCACTAGAGGGACGGAGGTAACACCTTACAAAGCACAATCTTGGAGGTTCTCGGTTGATGGAGCCAAAAATGAGCATGGAGCTGGAGCTGGAGCCGGAGTCGGGGTAGTCTTAAGAGGTCCCGACAAAGTTGTCATCAAGTGCGGGGCTTGAAGTCACAAACAACATAGCTAAATACGAAGCCTTGTTAGCGGGATTGGCTTTAGTAGTAGAAATCAAGGCAGAAGATCTCAGGATAATCAGTGATTCCCAGTTGGTGGTGGAACCAGGTGATAAGAGAATTTCAAGTAAAGGATGACATTAAGTAAGTATTTGACCAGAGCTAAAGAACTATTATCAGCAGTAGAAAAGAACGGGGGACAGTGGGTCATTCAACAAGTGGACAGAAGTGAAAATGAGGAAGCAAATCTAACCGCCAAATCCGCCCCAGTGGGAGGACTAATGTACAGCAGTATGGAAATGAAGGAGGAACTTCAACAGAGGAGCATTGACACACCCCAGGTCCTCTTTATCTAAGGGAGAGACGAATGGATGAACCCCATTATCAATTATCTAAAGAATGGTGTTGTCCCGGAGGATCCTCAAGAAGCAAGATGACTGATCAAACAGGCGAGCAACTTCACCTATTACAAGGGAGTGTTGTACAAAACATCGGTGTCACACCCTTGGTGCAGATGTGCAACCAGAACGGAAGGGAGGCAGATCCTGGAGGAAATCCATGAAGGAATTTTTTGAGCCCATCAAGGATACAAGACAGTCAAGAGAAAGGCAGAATTGTAAGGTTATTTCTGGCCAACAATGAAAGAGGATGCTAAGGATTTGGTAAAGAAATGTGATAAATGCCGAAGACACGTCGACAAGATTCATGTACCAGCAAACGAGAGGAAATCAATCAATAGTCCCTAGCCTTTCTCAACCTAGGACATGGACATACTTGAACCTTTTCCCAAAGCAGCAGGGCAGAAGAAATTCTTGTTGGTAGCAGTAGACCACTTCACTAAGTAGGTCGAAGCAGAAGCTGTGGCAACCATAACAACCGCCAAGGCAAAGGACTTCTTCTTCAAGGAGGTCATAACAAGGTTCAGCCTTCCTCACATGCTCATCACAAACAACAGAAAACAGTTTGACTGCCAAAGATTTCTTGATTTCTGCGAAAGAATGGAGATAAAGAACAAGTTTGGATATGTGTCATATCCCCAAACCAATGGTATGACCGAAGTCACTAACTGCAACCTCCTCACTGGCTTAAAGAAGAGGCTAGAAGAAGCAAAGGGAAACTGGGCAGAGGAACTTTACCCAGTACTTTGGACCGAAAAAACTACACCAAAGAAGGCCACTAGAGAAACACCATTCAGCCTAGCTTATTGGATGGAAGCAGTAGTGCTAATTGAGTTAGGAATCCCTTCCTATAGGGTAGCCAATTATAACCCTAACTCCAATGATGAACAAATCATGATTTGCAAAGAGATGCTGGAAGAAAGGAGGCAGGCCGCTGCTGCAAGGGATGAGGCATACAGGAGACAAGCCGCCAGATATCACAATAGAAAGGTTAGACCAAGGGAGTTCAAAGAAGGGGAGCTAGTCCTAAGAAATGCTGAGATTGGCAGAGGAAATGCTGGTGTCGAAAAACTCCAATGTAATTGGGAAGGTCCCTACTGGATTTCAAAATCAATGGAAAATGGCGCTTATTATCTGACAAACATGAATGACACCACACTCCCAAGAGCATGGAATGTGCAACATCTCAAAAAATACTATCAGTAGAATGTATTATCTCCAACGCATTGAATCAATGAAATAACACTTTTCCAACAAATGTCTTTACTCCTAAGCATCTTCAACAAGAACCTTACCCGTCTCAATGGCAAGTGAGTCTAAAACAGATAATAACTTAGCACCTAAAAGGCCCAAAACCTCTCGAACGGGAACCTTACCTGTCTCAATGGCAAGTGAGTCTGAAACAGACAATAACTTAGCCCCTAGAGGCCCAAAACCTCTCCAACGAGAACCTTACCCATCTCAATGGCAAGTAAGTCTAAAAAAAATAATAACTTAGCCCCTAAGAGGCCCAAAACCTCTCTAATGGGAACCTTACCTATCTCAATGGCAAGTGAGTCTGAAACAGACAATAAAAGAGACCCAAAACCTCTCTAATAGGAACCTTACCCGTCTCAAGTCTGAAATAGACAATAACTTAGCCCCTAAGAGGCCTAAAACCTCTCTAGCGGGAACCTTATCCATCTCAATGCAAGTGATTCTGAAATAGAATAAGTCCCTAAGAGGCCCAAAACCTCTCTAACGGGAATCTTACCCGTCTCAATGGCAAATAAACCGGTATTAGACAAACTCAGCTTCTTGAAAAACCAAAAATTACTCTAACGAGATCATGGTTCACCTCAAAACAACCAAGTGTGAAATAAAAACAAAACTTCCACAGGATATAAAATCTCACCGAAAGGAATATTACCCGTTTTGATAAAAGCAAGCATGAAAATATAACATATAAAGTTCATCCTCCACAAGGTGGGCAACTAAAGCAAGAACACTAGTCGTAGCAAATACAAAAGGCAAAAATAAAACCTCTATAAAAAGGATGTTGAAATAATGATAATGTATTAATATTCCTCTGAAGATTATTGTATGAGTTAGCTGGCAAAATAAACAACTAACTGGTAAATAAATAAATATAGATAAATCCAGGTAACACCCTCTCAAATAACTATGAGGGGACAAAATGGCCAAATTTCAATAATCCCCATTGCACGACATAACCGCCAGCATCCAAAAGTTCTGTCGGCACCTAAAGTAGCTGACAAAGCAATAAAGAACCAAAATAAGGAAGCCGCTTTACCCAAGAAGAGGGAACACCATCCACAATGACAAAACAGACAACACAGTAGTTTGATCAAACTGATGTATCCAGAGCACCACAAATGAAGAAAAATTACAACCAGCTGTTCAAAATCATTGTATTGATGCCACAATTGATCACGTTAATGGGTGGATGGTATCAAAGGAAACATGGGATATCTATTAAACAAATAAGCCTCAAAGAAGTAGAGTATATCTATTCAACAAATGAGCCTCAAATTGCAAATAAGACATTAGGAGGCAGGAGTTTCCCTAGTATGGGCAGAGGGAGTAGACGGAAGAGAGTGCTTACGCCAAAAAGGAAGTTGGACAGGAAATTAACCAAACTCTGAGGCCTTTTTCTTGGCAGTTTCAAGATCGACAGTTATACGATCTACAAGTTGAACAAATTGAACATCCAAGAAGTCGGCCGCATTGGCAGATTGGCCAGGATGTCTTTACAAATAATGCCTCTTTACCTCCGCCGTAGCCAGAGTCAGACTCAGAACCATCGTCCTCCCCAACTCCCAGATCTTGTTCCCTTGTGCCTGGATACAAGCTATGGCATCTTGAGTAGTCTTGAAACAGTACTTCCTCTTGGCATTAAGGGAACTCTCAGAATGATCCAACCTCTATTCAAAATCTCACACCTGAATGACTAAGGCTTTCCTCTCGGCTTTTGAGGATTCCAAGTCTTTCTTCAAGCACTGTATCTGATCATCGCTGAGCCTCTTCCTCCCACGCCAACAGATCATCGTAAGACCTCTGGAAGCAGATGTGAGAAACATCCATTTGATTAAGGAGAGCACCCATTGTCTCGTCATAGTCTTAATGCCCCTTCATTGAACCTAGAAGCCCATCATCTATAAAGTACACTACGATTAAATCACTTGAACATAAAGGATGGAAATCAAGTGGAAGCAAACACTCACTAGGAAGCTTCCTCAAGTAGTCATGGATATGAAGTCCGACAAACTTCAAAGGACCGACAGTGAGACTCACATGCTCAGCGGTGGCGAGATTGAATTCGCTGTCAAAAAGCTCAATAGCTTGGTACAACTACTGATCCCCCTTGCCAGGAGACTGAACACTCTCCTCCCAGTCCTTGGGAGACTGTACACCTTTCTCTCAGTCTTTTCCACCCTTCTTCTTCTTCTTCGCAAGCAGATCATCGGTTGGATCCCCTCCCTTTCTTTTGTCGGTGTCGGCAGGTGCGCGGGAAGTCACAGTGTCATCTTGCTGAGGATCATAATTATCTGCCGTCTCTTCCTCCTGCCTAACTGTATTGGCAGCATCGACCTCACTCATCAAATCCTTCAAAAAGCTAAAATCCATGGCCTTTACAGCTGCAAGAAAAGAAAGAAAAAGCAGTGACAAGTAAAATTAGCAAAATAAAAAAAAAAGCATCAAGAACCTTACCCACAGAAACCTAAGACACCGACCTTCATCGGTTAGAGAAGAGGTTAGGCTATCAAAACCACCTTCTCCACGGTTTCTCATGTATGACCTGATAAAATATTTATAATTCAACCTACGGCATGTGGTAGTGGTAAGTCCCTCCAACAACTTCAGTGCAAATCTCTCATCAGGAGATGACTTGTCTAGAACAAGTGAAAGCTTGGAAAAAGATGATGAGTCCACAAAATTCCATCTTGAAGGCAGATCCTTCAACAAAGGATGTTTTACCCGGATGAAATTTGGACCGAGAGTCTTTATGGATTCCGGCATATGCCCAATAAAGGGCCGGCGGGTCCAGGCCGTTAGAAGCACAAAAGGGGAGATTGATAACCTCTTAGTCATAATAAAAACTAATTTGAGGCGGGAAAGAGTCAGTGACAAACCGGCCCTACGGAGAATCTCGACAAGGACACAGATCTGGCGAATGGAGTTGGGGTGAAGCTGGCTAATAGGAAAATCATATATTTTACATAGATCGACAAAGATCTGATCTAGTGGAAAGCGCAGACCTCCTTCCAATTGTTCCACTGCTACGACCGTTGACTCCACCTCATAGGTATCCAAATAGGAGCAGCGGTCACTTAAAGTGAACAACTCAAAGCCGGCAGAAAATCAACATTCATGAATTTTTAACCCAACCCCGCTGATACAACTGCTGTGTTGTACAAAGGCTTCTGTAGGAGGGCCAGCATTGAAAACCATGTCCTCATCTACAATGGAAACCACCCCGAAATCCACGTCAGGCTCTCGGGCCGCCACAGCTACCTCCCCAGTATTCTGAAGAGGTACAGATCCACCTGCTTCACCTGTACTAGCAACCAAAGCATCCTCTACCGTAGCCATGATATTTGCAGCAGAAGCGACAGGTCTAACAAGAGTTAGATCTTGAGGGTTTCCGACTCTTATTGCCGGTAAAGACCCAGGGGGACCACTACCATTTCCACCACTACCTGAAGACCTAGAATAACCCCTAGACACACTCTCAGCCATTAACACTTACTAGAGGCAAGAAATATAAACAACGATTATAGGCGAAGGTCTTTTAGTCAAGACAGAAGGAATCACTCCAAAAATCAAAAATCACAAAAGTAAAGAAAGGTTACTAACACAATACCACTATATAGACTACTCCTCTATCCCTAAAAACCCACGGCAACGTTCCAACTTCCAAAGAGGTTAGAAGGTATCACAGTAAAATCACTCGTCACATTTAATGTTGTAGTGGGAGAACGTGCTTAAGAGAAAACTTTATAACTACCCCGATGATAGAATTGTGCCATGTCAAGAGAGCAGATGAAAAGGCGTGAACAACCCAAGAGTCAAAAATGCAAAACGGAGGGAAAATTCAAGATACCCAAAAACATAAAATGAATAAGTTTTATGAATAGATACATTACAAATATACATGCGTACATGAAAATGAATGGTTACAAAACTACATTACTTTTCCTGATTTCACCTCACAATCTCCTCGCCACACTCCTTAATTACCACCATCTTATCTACCTCTGAGAAGAAAGAAAGATCGCTGTCGGGAAATTTAGCCCAGTAGAGATCTTCTAGCCACTTGCCATACAGAGATAAGCTCTCAGTTATCAATTGTCCATTGTCCCAGGCAACTTTAGCCCGGTACTCTTCTGTCTCTTGACGGAGGCGTGCAAGCTCTATTTGAAGTGGCAAGGCTAGGGGACCCTCAACAACAGGATGAGCCCGATGAACACTTTCATCGAGTATCGCAACCTCCAAACCACCCATAATAGGAGCAAGACGGCGTTTCTAGTCCTCCACTTCTTGCCGAGAAGTGGCCAGTTGTTTCTTCAACTCATTATTTTTAGCCTGGATTTTCTCAAGGCTTGGTAAAGCCGCATTTGCCATTTGAAGCTGGGACCGGAGTTCAGACAGCTACCTCCTAAGCTCGATCTTCTCCCCGTCCAACACAAGGGATTTATGATAAGACCGCCTCCGATAACTATCCAACATCAAGATCCCCTCCATCTCCTCTAGTTTATGATTGATTATACCCAGACACAAAGTGTCAGACGTATAATCCTCCTGCTAACGGCTGGGATCATGACACTGTGAGATAAAATGCATCATCTGATAGCCGACATAAGGGTCTGAATAGTTGCTACCTAGAGGAAGCCGAGCAAAATCATCTTCATCCTCCCCTGGCCTTCAGGTGGCAATCTCTTCCCAGAACTACTCGCCATTGCCGCCTATTTCCTTTTGAGATCTGCCTAAGCAGACGGTACATGACCAGCGGAGGCCGTAACAGCTAAAACTGATGGAATGGAAGTGATAGCAGGACCGACGGGACTAGACTCAGTACCTCTCCCAGTAAGGAGCCTCGGAGCGGTGGCGGAAGGCAGACCCATTTTCTTTGTAGGATTGGTGGAAATAACATGAGGTAAATCCATTCTCTTTGGACCACCAGGAGAGTCAGAGACATCCACAACTCCAACCTTTTCCTTCACCAAGTGTTTCTCCCTTTGAGTCACATGAGAAGGACGGGGTAACTCTTTCCGGCTAGAAGCTGATAACCACTCATCAATCCAATCTAAGGAATCATCATCCTGACGAACATTGGCTGAGGAAGAGCCACCGGCAGAAACCAAGGACCCCTGAAAAGATTAAAACTGGGGATATCGCATCAAGCCCCTTGCTACCCCCAGGTCAAAAGGATCACTTAGTTTAACACCATCACGAAGAAGGCATGCAACGCGAACCTGATCTTGGTTTAAGGCCAGCCGAGGTTGCCTAGAAACTCCTGAAACACTCTCCTCTCGGCAAACAAGAGCTCGCATTAACTCTTTTATCGAACGTTTCTTCTACCGAACAACCTCCTTGATCTTCTCATACAAAATGAATTCATGAGGCGTAGGAGTGTCAACATGGCGGTCAGGGAGAGTGGCTTTCCATTGTTTAGGCAAGTCATTAAAATCAGTATGCTCAACATAAGCATATATTCCCCACCAGGAAGTTCCGACATCAGACTCCAAGCTAGCAAAAGTAAAACGCCTGGGGTTCAGTAGAACGAAAGCACTAGAACCACAACAGGTGGGGTAATAATGATGAAAGAGGCGGTCACTGGTCAAAAGCTCCTTCTGCTTCGAGAAAAGTTCCTGAAGTGCCAACTATAGGCAGATTGTATTTGGATGCACTTGAGATAAAGGGACGTAGAAATCTTGACAAAAAGATGAAATGATGTAGGGAAGCGGGAACCGCAAACCAGATTAAAGTTGCTCGTGATAAAAAAACTATCTTTGTTAGCCAAAAACTTACCAGTGCAGATACTTCACGCGGTGGACAAGATAAGATATAGTCGCTAGGAATATGGTAGACACGACGCCAACTTTCCAAGTCGGCTGGAACAGTGAGGCTATTGGTTCATTCTTTGGCGGAGTGTTTTCCAGTTGGCAGGATCGATATGAGCAGAATGCACAGGTTTAGCAGTACGTTTGATGCGGGCCATAAAACAACACAAGAAGCGGTTAAATTGAGAAATAAGGCAGTTAAGCAATGATTTCCTCTACAAAGAAAAGCCAAAGCTAAAGGCAAATGACGAAATAGAAGGAAAAACACAAGCCCTCTCTCAGGTATTTAAACACATCAGCAGGACCAAAATAGCCCCACCCAACCCACCCACCACTCCGAAATCAACACCATCCTTGTCTTTTTGCACCAATTTCGAACATCTGTCTATTCCCGCCCACATTTATCACCACACCTAACAGACATAAATGTCTACCTGAGCCATTTTCTCATGGGAGGGACTAGTGATAGAGTAGGCCCAAAAGCCCAACAAAAGCCCAAAGGCAAGTCACACTAAACACTCTCACAACCCTGCTAGGACACTTGGCAACCCTCCAAAGTGACACGTCGCACATAAGAACACTATAATTACTCCAAGATTCTACAGGTAAAGGATTCCAACTTCTAGCTCATTAATTACCACATTTAATACCTTAACTGACTTGAGCGTCGAAGTGAGACCTGGGACACTTGTCCTGTCCGACCTTTTTTCTCTTTGTGCAGGACCGACTCAAGAAGACCGACACAACTAGCCCCAGGGCCGACACAAATCATTGACACAGCCGCCACAGATTCAATAGACCAGACCACAACCCAGATCCAACCCAGCACAGTCCTGTCGGCTCCATCAAGAAATAATATCAATTTTTAAGATGAAATAACTAAATAAAAATCATAATATTTATATTATTATTTAAGTGAATAAAATTTTAAACTTATTGAAACTTATTAAAATATGAGTATATAGCTAACTTAAAAGTGTGTATAAGAAATGTAATCTAGTTCATTCAATGTTTGGCCCTTAATTGGGTGAACCATATTATTTAAATATTAATTATTGAATAACATGCTTCGGAACTTTCATATATAAAGATAGTAAACACCTCACACGCATCAAAGGAGGAAGGGACATTAATAAAATAAAATTAAACACAAGCAACAATAGAATAGAATAGATTATATATGAGATCTGTACAATATATAAAAATAAAGACAAATAAAAGTAAATTTATTAATTTAAAATTAGAAAGGGAAAAATAAAGGATAGATTTGAATTAGTGTTGCCTATTAGGTTAGGAAATGAACCACATTGATGTAGTTAATCATATAGTTGCTTTATTAATTAGATGGAATGTATAGTGTATAAAAGTCATATAGTAGGTCAATATATAAAGGATAATATAATATGCTCATTTGAAAGAAAAAATAGAAAAAAGAGTGCTCTCCTGTACTTTCTGGTAGTTGAATGAATGAGAGCAATAAAATTGAAAAAAATGAGTTCACAGTTCACACACACAATCAAGAACCTTCCTCAGTTCCTTGTCTAAATTTTCCTTCAAATTAAATAAGTAAACGTTCCATATGTATAATTCCTTCATGAGACAAATTTTTTTTATTTTTTTTATTTTTTTTCTGCTGAATCTTCTTCCGGAAAATGATTGAAATTAAGAATATTACCGATATCTGTAATGTAATGTGAACCAATTCAATTGATGCATTAAAAATAAAGGCAGAACAAAATTTGCTATCGTATCTGGTACCAAAAGGGGTCCATCATCAAGAGTTAGCTAGTACTAGAATGTTACACCATCGTTAGGACAAAAATGTTGTATCAGCCATTGCTGAATGGACCACCTAGCCCAGCTTTGAAGAAGGTTTTTCGTGTGACTTCATTAACTTTAATTGTTTTTCCCCTTTTTTATGAGTCCTAACTACTACTGCATTCAAATGTTGTACTCTACAAAAACAAAAATGTGCAACAAAACAAAACCACATTCATCGCTTTGTTTACGTCGGCAGGTTGCTGTTTAATTTCACCCACTCACTCGATCAGTTACCGGGTTTAATGTCAATTAGAGAGGGCCATTCATGTGAGCAGCAATCATATATATATATATGACGATGGAATCTAATTAATTTCACGTTTAATGTTAAAAACAA
>CANYLF010112519.1:0-12462 GCA_948193215.1 Bocquillonia castaneifolia
TAACATTTTATCTATCTATTTATTCTCAATTAAATTCCATTAATACCATTTATTATTATTTTTACCCATCTAATACACTTACAACTTTAATTCGATTTATCGTCCTATTAATTATTAAATCGATCTATCTTATTAATTTAATTTCCAATTTAATCTCAATATACCTTATTTAACATCCTAATAATATAATTAAAGTTTAAACGTATAAATTAAACACTTAACACGCGTTTCCGGGATTTTCCATAGATCGCATTTTAGTTTCCGGGATTTTTAATTTAAATACACATCGTCTGCCTATCGGCCTTTACAAAAGTTGTCCGAAATAATTTTTAGTATTTTTTAAAAATATTTCGGGACCCGTCCGGAGTGGGGCCCACCGAACCACCGTCCACGATGGTCGTGAAATTTTCCAAACACTGCGGGAGGTGGCGGATTGCCTCCAAACTTTCCAGACCACTATATTCGGTTGCAAGGAGTCCAAAAATCACTTTGGATTGTCCAAAGGAGTCACCAATCGTAGGGATCTGAGCTTGGAAGGTGTCGGCGCCGGCGAACCCGTGGTGCTCTAATTAGCCACTTTCAGTCACCGTTTTCTTCGATTCTAAAGCCTAACACACTCTATTTTTCATGATATACAATCCCCCAGTGTCAATTTTGAGCAAAAACGGCCAAAAATTGATGAAAGGCTGAAACTTGCGGGGCTCATTTCTCTCTCCATCAACGACGGTTGTCGAAATTGTTGGCACGTACAGATAGGTCTCTTCGAGTATAATTTAGACTCTTGAATCACCTGAATCGGTGTCCGGATGAGGGAGAACGGACGGTAAGAAAATCAGGTGCTACAGTGAAATTAGAGAGAATTTGGGGGACTCTGGCAGATGTTTTTTGAAGTTTTAATCCTGACGATTTAGTTCATCAACAGATATAGCTTATATCCAAAGTTTTTGAGTTTACAAATAGGTCCTTTTCCTCAATTACTTTTCATCCCAAACTCTGATTGAGCTGAAATTTTAAACACGAGTTCATATAATATTTTAACACTTTCACATAGAAAATTATGTTAAAATAATATCTTGAACTATTATTTTTAATTTTTAAACTTTAAACCCGTTTAATTTATAATACCGGATCAATTAATTAAATTCTAGGAAAATAAATTTATTTTCGAGCTAAATTAATTAATCCTGAATGAAAATAAATAAATTCGGAGAAAATTAATGTCAAAAATCACAGGTATCACATTCTCCTCACCTTAAGAAAATTCATCCTCGAATTTAACTCTTACCTTATTGTAAAAATAAGTAAGAAAACTGTTCTCTCATGTCCTATTCCAATTCCTAGGTATAGTCCTCAACATAGTGATTCTTCCACACCACTTTCACTATAGGGATCGACTTGGATCTCAGCTGTCTCACCTGCTTGTCAATTATAGCCACTGGATACTTATTATACTTCAGATCTTCTCCAATCCCACATCATCATTCTAGATTACATGTGAAGGATCTAAAATGTACTTTCTCAACATTGATACATGAAATACTGGGTGTATCCTAGAAAGCTCTGGTGGTAAAGTCAGCTTGTATGCCACTTCACCCACCTTAGCCTCAATCTAGTATGGACCAATGTACCTCGGTGTCAATTTGCCCTTCTTCCAGAATCTCTTTACACCTTTCATAGGTGACACCTTCAAAAATACCCAATCTCCAACATCAAAGGAAACATCTTTCCTCTTTGGATCTGTGCAACTCTTCTGCCTGTTGAATGCAGTTTTTAAGCTCTCATGTATCAACAGAATCCTCTCTGATGTGATTTGAACCATTTTAGGTCTAGTCAGGTATCTTTCACCAATGTCCCAACACAATGGAGATCTACACTTACTGTCGTATAATGCTTCAAATGGTGCCATCTCGATACTCGCATGATAGCTGTTATTATAAGTAAATTCTGATAATGGAATATTTGAATTTCTGTATTCACCAAAATCCATAACGTATGTTCATAACATATTCTCAAAGGTTGTCTGAGGAAGAAAAACTGTACTTAAATCCAATCTGGTGCCCCTACTCTCTCAGGAGCGTTGATATGAAACTAAAATACCTATCTCTTATAATGGATTTTGTAATCTCAAGTAAATGTATTATTTCAAAACACTATATGTGATCATTTCCTATGTCCACTAATCCTCCATCATTGATATAAGCAAATTGTCTCTAATACCAATCATCCGTTATCCAAATTAATTCGTACTCTAAAATTTATAACGCAATGTGGACAGAGTGCCCGGGACGCGTCTAATTGTCGTTGCCCGTCAGTTGGTGTCCAATAGCAATGGTGACATACCCACTAAATGGATTTTCAGATTTTATGAAAAATGCGGAGTCGCCACCTGAATTGCTTCGGGATCACCTAATGATTAATAAACAGGTAGATTCATTTTCGGGAAAATCCCATTCGTAATCACACCAGATGATTTCTGGGTTCAAAATGAGTCATCCATACTTGGGGCAATTTCCAATTTAATTAAGTAATAAGGTCATTATCTTCTAACAGAGAAAAACAATATAAAGCTGTAAATCACCAAGAAAGTAGAATGCGATGAATGGGTGCGCCTAATATTGTTTCTAATCAATTTTAGATCTGCATTTAGTCCTCTATAATTAACCCTACTTGATTAAATACGGCTGGCTGGATTTAATTAGTTTCTACTTATTTTAGTATTACTTAACTGGATGGATTATTCCCTTATTTATTTACATGCGAAACATCCACAGTTAGTTTCTAACTTATTTTTATTTTTTATTATTTTTTGTTAATATTTGCACATTAATTCATTTATTATTTACCCGAGATATTTGGAATGACAATAATACACATACACCCTTAAAGAGAGGAAAGGTGAAATGAGTTTCTACCATTTTTACTTACTTTTTACCGGATTGATTAATTAAATGTCAGATTAAATTATTTACATGTAGTTCTAGGTGATAAGAATTTAACTTAAATGAGTTTAAGAAATCTTACCGATCGACCGAATCACCCAGGAGAGGATTCATTGGTCGACCTTGAAGCTTCGGCCAATTGATTCATCGTGGTTGTCCGATGCTTTACCTGTTTATTACATGTTTTTTTGAATATAATACATGGAAATGATAGTCCTAACTCCAAAGAGTTTATAGACGTCCTATAGCTTAAGTATCTTTTGGCTATTATGAAACATATCATTAAATGTTCTGAAAGCTGTCTCGGATGTAGCACTGAAATATTAGGGGCATTTTTGTCATGAAAATGAAGAAATTAGAAAAATCTCAAAAAATAGAAATTAAATTAGACATTCTGAACTTCAATTTAGGCTTAAGAATTTCTCAATTTGGAGTTCAGACGGCCGAGATATGCCCTTCGTAAGTTAGACTAAGGTCCTGATCCCTTTTTTGAACTGAAGCATCGTAAACATTCGATCGGGCCTTTGAACATCCGGCCGGACCTTTGAACATCCGACCAGATGTTCGAAATGGGCCAGACCCAATTAAGCAGGCAGGTTGGGACATCTGTGGGGGCTCGATCATTCGGTCGGACCTTCGTAAACATCCGATCGGACCTTTGAACATCCTCTCGGATCTGTAAGTCATCTTCTCCAAGCTGTTTTCTTCAAAATATTACATGTTCTGATGTATTTACAAAGTACAAGCTATTGACAATGTTCACAGACCCCTAAGGAACTGTTCTGGACGTTCAAAATAAATTAAATAAATAATCAAAAATCTAATAAAAAATTGCACTGTGAAATACTAAGAATATGGTAACTTGGCTCCAAACTTAGCTATTATATGCCCGAAACATTCATGTTTTCACATAAAACTCATTTATGCAATTAAAATATCAAAATAAATTAGTTCGAGAATAATGTAAAAATAACAGTATATAACGTAAATGAAATATATAAAGAAATGAACTTATTCTGGATGAGTGGATGGTTGGTTGCCCTCAGAAATAGGATAGATTACCGCTTCGGGTAGAAAATGAGCTGTTGAATGATCAAAATCTAGATAAGTTGTTTTGAAGATCGTCATCAAAGTTTTGTGAAAATGATATTTTTCTATGTTATTTTTCTCAAGAAAAACTATCGTCAGCCTCTCCAAAATGAGCCATCCTCCTCAAGATCTTAAGAATGAGCCCCCTCTCCTTTCTGTTCATTATCATTTTCATTTTATATCTGTGTATATTAGGGTTATTCTCTTGAGAGAGAGAATAACTTTAACCGACATATCGAATATCATGGCAGGGTATTAAAATTATTATTCGTTATCCATCAGACGCTCCCATAAATCATTATGCTTGACAGCAACGAACATCCGGCCGGCTGTTCACTCCTGGGCCTAATGGGCTTGGGCTTTAAAATGATTTTCTGGCTTATTTGGGCCGTATTTAGGGTTCGGACAAATATTAAAACATTTGTTCGGATTCTAAATTAGGCCAAAAACATATTTTGAAAATATTTAGTGCATTTAAAATAATTTTTATTTTCTTCAGCTCATTCCTACAAGAAACTGGGTAACAAAGTGGTCTAAACTAGGCCGTATTCATCACTGGGCTCCCATGCTGCTTTCACGTACCTGCATCAAAAAATTCAATGTCTAAAGTTTACCCCCGCTTTGTCAGAGTTTAGCAATGTTTGGATAAACATGCATAAATGAACGTCAAAGCAAACAAACATAAACAAACCTATCAAAAGGATACAGTCTGTGTTTCTAGCTCGGGGTTTGATAGTCATCGCCGATAAGTTGGAGGTAGTTCATCTCCGTAGATAGTCGTTGTTGATACATTGGAGGTAGTTCATCTCTGTAGATAATCATCGCCGATACGTTGGAGGTAGTACGTCTTCGAGATACTGGTCGTCGATATATTGGAGGTAGTACATCTCTGAGATACTGGATGAGTCAAGGTGGCTTGTGGTCATCTGAAGTTCTCAAGCTGATGGTGGCTTATTGTCACCAGAAGTTCTGGAGCTGATGGTGGCTTACTGTTTCCTGATGTTTGTAAGGTTGAAGGCTATTTGCTACCGACTGTATCTCTGAGTAAAGGGTGGCTTGTTATCACCTGGGCTTGCCGGGGGTGGCTTGCTACCGATTGTACTTCTGGATAGATGGTGATTGGCTATCACTTAGGGTTGTTGAAGGTGGTTCACCACCAATTATGCTTCTGAATGAAAGGGTGACTTGCTATCACCGAGGATTGTTGGAGGTGGCTCGCTGTCGATTTATGTGTCTATGATTCTAGGATTTGAAGGTGGCTCTTTGTCACATGAGATTTTGAAGTTGAAGATGACCTATTGTCGTCTAGAGTCATTCTCTTCCTGAAGGTTTTTCTGATATTTTAAGGGTGACCCGTTGCCCCTTGAGTGTTTCTGAAATTTTTTGGAGGTGACTTGTTGCCCCCAGATTTGCTGAATGATGAAGAAGACCTGCTATCTCCTTGGAGGTCATTGGATTGGTAGAAGGTGACTTGTTGCCCACGGTTTCTAGTTCCATGAAGTCAGATTGTCAACTTTTACATTAATTCTGATTTCGAAGGTGACCTGTTGCCCCTGTGATTTTCTCTTAACATTATTCTCAGTTGTAAGAAGATTAAGATTCCTCTGCAGTGTTGGTCTGGCTGACTATTTTCTTCCCATGACGATCACTCGTCAAGTGAGTCGTTGTTCACGTCGCTTTCCTGATGTTTTCATTAGAAAGTCTCATCTTGCATCCGAGTTTTAAATGCTTTGCTTTGCTCCGTTTAGGGATATGTTGGCCTGTGTGTGAGTGGGATTCTGCCTGCCCCCAAGCTTTTTGTTGCCTTGTTCTCTTGACTCGTCCTGGAAGTCCATGTCATCTCCTGACCAATTAATCTGTGTTTGCTTGTACCCATGGTTTCTATGATGGAGCACCCCCCATCTGCAAGGATGATACGACCCGGATGGCACAGTGTTTAGGCAAAGATTGCCCCCAGCATGGTTTCCATTAATCTTGTCTTGCTAGCCTTGTATTGATGTTCATGTGCTCTTGGTGAAGTCCATTTGTTCCTTCTGTTTCATTGAGTCAGAGTTATTCGTCATGTCGCACCGAGGTAGACTCTGGTTATCACGAGGTTGTTTCCCAGGTAAAAGTGCTCTCGTTCCTTTGATTGAATCTTCATGATTTCCCTAGCTGTCTATACAATGTATGCATGTTATGGATGTATGCATGATATATGCAATGTAACTTTACAAGACATGTAATGTTAGTCATCTCTCCTACTTATGCATGAATGGGGTGTTATTCCTTATTAAATGCATGTGTTATGCTATTTGGATATCATATTTATAGATGTATGAATGAATGCCTACATGATGCAAAAGAATTCAATATGCTATGCTAAATGTTTGCATCTTTCATGTTCAATGCTAGGTGTCTTCATCTGCATGCTCTGAGGCTGTAGTAGACTGCATTCTATTGTTGCCACCTCAAGATGTTTGAACAATGGGTTGCCCCATCATTTCAATGATAGAGAAGGTATGGATTGATGATTGTTCCACATATTCCTTGTTTTGATTAGGATTAGAGGTCCTGATCTGAGTTCTCGCTCTTCTGAAGGAAGTGAAGATTTGGCTCTTATCTACTCGGATTTCATCTCGTTCCTCTATGCATCCAGAAATGACTTCTCAAATGTAAGACAGTGAATTCTAGCATATCCATTCACTGAGGAATGAGTTCATCGCCTGGTCTTGATCATCAAGGTATTAGATAGCATCGACCGAGAAAGATGAGATTTACCCCCTGCCTGCGTACCTTGCTAACATTCTTGGGAGGTGTTGTAGGTTCTGATCCTAGCTGGACTCGTGGTTTCCTTTCTTATGGAAGGCCTATTGCATTGCCTTGGTGAAGCTTCATCAGTTTGTACCCGTATGTTCAGTTGCCCCAGATTGTCCAGTATAACAATGTTCAAGCTGCTTTTGAAAAATGTGTTGATCAAATCTCGACTATTCTTGTTGAAGTCCTGACCTGCTAAATTCTCTATGGCGTATACTTCCAAGGGAGTATTCCCTTTTTCCCAGTAACCATATCTCATTTTATTTTATTCATGCCTTCACTTTTGCCTAGAGCGCCTCTTTGTGAGGTTTTCACCCTAGCATGCTGCCCTAACTTTTGCATAAGCCGCCCACGAATTGGTTTTCAACTTATTGGGCTTTTATTTATTTATTTTATTGATGCCTTAACTTTGGCATGAATTGCCCCCGAAGTGATTTTACAACTCATCAGTCCATTTCATTTTTTTTCCTTTTTGCAGATATGGTTGTCGAGAAATGTCATTCTTGATCATGCCAGGCACAAATAGTGTTGGTTGCAGGCTTATGATATGGCATTGTCAGAGTTTAGTTTAGTTGATCTCAGGGTCCATTGTCTAAAGAGTGCTGAGCAAGATGAATCAATTGACACATCGAGAGGAACCTACAGTGAGGCTGTGAAGAGGAACATCATCTTCATTGAGCAATGAAGAGAATTGTTGTTGCTGAAGATGACGATTGTTTCCATAGTGAAAACTTAGTATTCCTTAGCTGCTTGTCAGTTCTGAATTCAACTCATAATTGTTTTTGCCCCCTGTATCCTTGGAGATCGTTTGGTTGACTCGACATTTCAAATAATGAGTTGTTGCTAGTCTCATATATGTTTCATCTTGTTCGCTTAGCATTGATTTTCCTGGTATGAATGCAATGACATTAGATAATCAATTCTAGTTCATTTAACAATGCCAAATAAGTGTACTTAACATGCTGGACCTGGTGTCGTTGTCATCATGTATTGTGTTCTTTGGGTTTTATGATTAATCTTCAATTCAGGATCTTACTCTTCACTTATTTTCTTCACCCTTTCACGCAGGCTTGATCAGTTTTGGCATCATGTTGATTCTTTAAGTAAGCTATAGTTTGTTGGCGCTTTAGTACATTTCAAGGTTATTGCTCCCAAGGTACAAGCTGTTCGGGTCAATGGAGTTCTTGCTCTGATGATCTTTTAAGGCTTGGCATTGTGATTCAAAAATTCATTCTTAAGTCTTAATTGATCACACATTTGTTGGAAAACCTCCAGTTGCTTCCGTTTTTGTGTTTTGGTCATGCTCTATACTTAGGTATGCTTTGTTTTGCATTTTTCTGCTTCCTTGTTTTTTTTCTTTTCTTTTCTTTGGCCTTGTCTTTTTGCCTAAGATGCCTCTTTGCAAGGTTTTCACCTTAGCAGGCCTGCCTTAACTTTTGCATGAGCTGCCCACGAATGGGTTTTCAACTCATTAGGCCTTTTCTTCTCTTTTTTTTTGGGTCACAGAGAGATTTTGACATTTTTTTAGCTTGTGACGGAACGTGCCTGAAAGTATTATATTTTTTTTGAGACGCCTTAGATGTTTTGAGGTGATCTCCAGGATTAGTAATCCTTTAGCGGTGCTCTGCTTGACTGGCGCTCGTGATGCCATTACTGATCATAACGTTTTCAGGGTTGAACATGATGTCTATGCTATTTCTTCTTTTTCAATAACAGCAATTGGTGTATACAACAAGTATTTCCAGGCTTTGTGGCAACGTTAAGTGAACCATCATGAGATGAATTATTGTCAAACAAGATTATAGATGATTGTTGTAGTGCATTCATGCCATGAAAGAGATGCTAATTAAACAGAAGGAAACAGATATTCTATCATTAACTAGAAAATAGGGACAACAACATTATTAAAAAAGCATAACAAATGCTCAGAACACTGAGCTGAGAGCTTGAATTTTGACAATCGCCCATCGCCGTTCTAAGCATTAGATTGCCTTGCCTCGGGATCTATGATCTTTCCAGCATCGATGAGATCTTGGATTTGGTGTTTTATTTTCATGCAATTATCAGCATGATGCCCTTGTACTTGATGGAGATGAGAATAGACATTTGGATTGTAGTTTGATGCATGGGTGTTTAGAGGCTTTTTAGCTGGCTCGGATTTTAAGAGGCCTTATTTCTCAAGCCTCTCGAAGATTTTAGATAGGGGGCGGTTAAATTTGGAGAATTTACGGTTGACTTTGTGGGCTTGGACTTGGTTAACGTTTACTGTTTCAGGGTTCTATGTTGAGGGTCGGATACATATGGCTTTCCCTTTTTGATTCCTCTTTTTCTCATCTTCTATCTCTTCACATTGTATCCCGTCATCATATAGGCTACCAAAAGTCTTGGGGTTCGTTATCTGCAAAGTCTCTACCATGTTGGGAAGTACGTTTTGGACCACTATTCTCACTTAGTCCTTTTTTAGATGGTTTGTCTTTGAGGAGTGCATCCTTATTTCTCCACCTGGTCAGAAAGTCTCCAAATGGTTCATTGTAACTTTGTTTGCTCATCTCTAGGTCCCTCAGAGAAACCTCCAGCATGGTGTTGTATGCATACTGCCCCATGAACGCTTCACAGAGCTCCTTCCAGTTGGACTGGACAGTGGATGGTAGTCTATGATACCAGTCCTGGGCTACCCCAGTCAAAGATAGTGGGAAGACCCCCACCTTCTGTTCATTATTAAGTGGAGTGGAAGCCATGATGGACCCATATTGCTTAAGGTGAAGCTTAGGATCCCCAACTCAATTAAATTTCTGCATGTCAGGCATAATGAATTTAGGAGGTAGTTTCTTCATACCCTTGATTCCCATGTTGTCCAGATCAAACTCCATGTCAGACTTCTTTTCCTGGACCAGTTCTTGCAATTCCTCCATCTTCCTAGTGAGGGTGGAAATAACATCATTACCATCGGTCCTATCCTCCCCTTCTGGAGGTGGAGTCCCACGTGTTCTTGCATTGACAATATTCTGAACTTCCTCCCTAATCATGTCCCTCATGGCATTCAACATTGCTTGTATATTAGTTGGTTGTCCTGTTTCAGCCATTTTGTCGGTACTGTCCGTGATAAAGTTGGTACTTTCTCTGAGTAACCGGCTTCCTACTCTTCTCCAAGTGGATTGGAACTCAATATTGACTGCAAAACTAGAAGAATTAGAAATATGCATGAGATGCACATGCATGTATGCATGTATACATGACAAGAAAATAAGCAACTTGTTAGCTGTACACGTAACAACTACTGCCAAAGGCAGACCTTCCAACCTTATTGCTCCCACACACGTATTCGTTTGGTCAAAAGTCCAGTTCCTAGGTAGGCTGGGGTACTTTATATCATCAGCGGGGGATGATAGTACAGTCCTATATAAATACTCTCTCTAACTGTCCTAGCAAATAATAGCATTCATGATGATTAAGTCTGGTATCCTTTTACCTCCACTCTCGCTTTTAGGCTGGTAGAGTTTCAGTATAGGTTTTTAGGCTTGATAATCATAAATACTAATGGTAACATTACAGCAACTAGGATTTAACAGGTGCAGCCTAGTGGAAACTTTTATGGTCATTACATGCTGGGCTTTCACTCTTTGGTTTGGCTAAGAAGGCTCCCACAAAGTCGGACTCCCATTAACCATTGCTAGGATGGTAGGAGATCCAGACTCATTAACCATTACTAAAATGGTAAGCCAGGTAGGATTCTCAATTACTATGAGTGGTCCACTGATAATACAATCCAAGAAACTGGTGTGGAATCGTTGAATTGCATTATAAATGGTACCGGGGTTTATTAGGGATCCTAAAAATGCATAACTACGTGCAATGCAAAAGAAAACAATGACCAAACTAATTAAAAAGATGGGAAATTGCTCGGAATCTTCATTCATTTTTATTTGTAAAAACCTTCCCTAGTGGAGTCGCCACTATGGATAGAGCGCCCACGACGAGTCTAAGTGCCGTTGCCCGTCGGTTGGTGTCCAATAGCAATGGTGACATACCCACTAAATGGATTTTTAGATTTTATGAAAAATGTGGAGTCGCCACCTGAATTGCTTCGGGATCATCTAGTGATTAACAAACAGGAAGATTTCTTTTCGGGAAAATCCCATTCGTCATCAAACCAGATGATTTCTGGGTTCGGAATTAGTCATCCATACTTGGGGCACTTTCCCATTTAATTAAGTAATAAGGTCATTATCTTCTGACATAAACAAATAATATAAAGCTGTAAATCACCAAGAAAGTAGAATGTGATGAATGGGCGCACCTAATATTGTTTCTAATCAATTTTAGATCTGCATTTAGTCCTCTATAATTAACCCTACTTGAATAAATGCGGCTGGCTGAATTTAATTAGTTTCTACCTATTTTAGTAATACTTAACCGGATGGATTATTCCCTTATTTATTTACATGCGAAACATCTACAGTTAGTTTCTGACTTATTTTTATTTTTATTATTTTTTGTTAATATTTGCACATTAATTCATTTATTATTTACCCAAGATATTTGGAATGGCAATAATACACATACACCCTTAAAGAGAGGAAAGGTGAAATGAGTTTCTACCATTTTTACTTACTTTTTACCGGATTGATTAATTAAACGTCAGATTAAATTATTTACAAGTAGTTCGAGGTGATAAGAATTTAACTTAAATGAGTTTAAGAAATCTTACCGATCGACCGAATCACCCGAGAGGGGATTCATCAGTCGACCTCGAAGCTTCGGCCAGTCGATCCACTGTGGTTGTCTGATGCTTTATCTGTTTATTACATGTTTTTTTTTGAATATAATACATGGAAATGATAGTCCTAACTCCAAAGAGTCTATAGACATCCTATAGCTTAAGTATATTTTCGCTATTATGAAACATATTATTAAATGTTCTGAAAGCTGTCTCGGATATAGTACTGAAATATCAAGGGCATTTTGGTCATGAAAATGAAGGAATTAGAAATCTCAAAACACAGAAATTAAAGCACACATCGTAAATGTTGTTGAAGCATTAGTTAACCTAATGGTATATCCAGAAACTCAGGGTAACCATACTTAGTTTCAAATATCATTTTTTTTCACCTTGTTTAGTCCTCTGTAATCAATACAGTGTTGAAGTGCGTCATTCTTTTTCTACTTCACAAACAACACAGGGTAACCCAAGAAAACTTTAGGTCTTATGAAGCCTTTATCAATTCGTTCTTTAATTACACTTTTAATTCTCTCAACTGGGTCATCATGTACGAAGGTACAGAAATGGAAGTGGTTACACGTGTCACATTAACTCATATTCCAGTCTCCCTATTAGATGACAATCTTTGTAATTATTTCTAGAAACATGTTAAAATACTCACATACTACGATTCTTCCTTCACTTATTCAATTTCAGAACCCAATCTCTAACGAGTATACGTAAGCTTTGATAATTATGTTCAACAATTATTTAATACTTACAGCAGAATTTATATTTTGAAGTATTATACTCACTTAGTACTTCAAGTATTTGGTATTATGGCCATCAACATTATATGAAGACTATCCTCTTCGTTATTTAATTATAATCCAAATTAGCATACTGTTAGGAAACTTGGTCTATTTTGAGAGTCACATC
>CANYLF010112574.1:0-11560 GCA_948193215.1 Bocquillonia castaneifolia
GATTAGTTGATTAAATGCTTATTGAGTTGCCAGCTCACCCCTTGGCATATTTTTCAGGTTCAAGATAGAAGTCTACGTGTATTTCAGTAGAAGTTCAGGTGGGCCAGTGGATAACGAGTATTTGATGCATTTGGTTATGCATTTATATATGTATGCATTTGGCTTTTAAGTTGTTAATTGACATTATATGTAATGAACAATATTAATATGTTTATATATGTGTAAAAGATTTAAGTAAATGTTTGAATAAAGTTGATTTTTAGCTAATTTTATGTTGATGAAGTTTTCAATGTTCTTTGTCTAAAAACATTATTGTATTTTTAAGTTTGAAGAGTTTGTTATATATTTTAATTGATTTTGAGCTGGTTTAAGTATGGTTTTACAGAAGAAGGTCAGAAATACTGTTTTTAAACTGTGTTTTCTGTTCAAAAATTTCGTTTTGGTGATTTTTGGCTTACAACTATTCACAACGATCGTTGCTGATTTGCAACGAGCTCGTTGCTATTTTCCCACGAGCTCGTGTACCTTACTGGATTTTTGGACAATTTTCGTGTATTTTTCAACGATCACTATTCATCCACAACGATCGTTGCACATTTGACAACGATCATTGCACTATTCACAATGATCGTTGCAACCCTATTTTCAGAGGAAAAATTTATTTTCGAAGGGAATTTTTAATTGGATTTTAATTTATGATTAATTACTAGCATTATGTATATTAATCCGTATTATATTGTGTTAGATTCGGGTCGTTACAACTCAAGTTTTGGAATTAAATGAAAGTTTTTTCACAAGTTAATGGTTTGAGTTTTAGTGCACTTTTGCCCATTATTTTCCCTTTTATTTTCTAAATCCTACCATACATAAGCCCCATTACTACCAATTGAAGACCCTTTGATTTGTTTTTTTCCAATGATTTTTGGGTGGAGGACTCTTGATTAAGAGGCAAGCTTATGCTTGAATCCTCCTTTAAAATGATTTGAGAGTAAACACTTTAACCCAAACACTAAAGAATTTGTTGTGAGATTTGAAAGAGTGTTATTAGTTTCACTTTAGTTTGGTTTTAGGAAGCTTGAGCATTAGCATTACCTTTGAATTGAGTTGTTCAAAATTATTTTGGATGAGGTAATTGTTATTATAATGAAAGCTTAATTTGACAATAATTTGGATGCATTTGTTCAATAATTGTGAGTGTTAATTCAATTTGCTTGAGGATAAGCAAAAGCTCAAGTGTGGGGGAATTTGATCACCGGGTTCTACACTATATGATTTAGTGGTTTTTAATTCAATTCCTTTATACATTTGAATGTTTTTAGCATTTAATTTGTTATGTATTCTTAACTTACAATATTAAGGGAATTTGAGTACATTTACAGCATAAACCGTATAATTCCCTTGTCATTGCATCATACAAGTGTCAATCTATTCTGTTCATGGGTTGTAGACACCTGCTTTTTGGATGCAGGTCATGGAAGTGGCTCAGGGTGCCCAATGATGAAAACGGTCCATCATAGGACCACTCTCAGTACCCATTTCTTGGTTAGAAAGCAAAAAATGAAAAAAAATAAACTACATCGGCAAAAATCGAAGTAACATTTTATGTTTTCTTTGAATCTTTTAAATTTTTAAAATGTTTTAATGGTTTTCAAAATTGTTTTCCAATAAAAATGTTTGCTTAAGTTGCATGGTTTTCATCCTCAAAGTTGATTCAAAACCAATAAGTGTTTGGCATTCATGAAGAGAAAATGCAGTCCTGTACCTAATGCTCATTTGTAAGAGGCATAACTTTTGTTACAAAACTCCAAATCACCTAAACTTAGAGGCTATTTCATCGTTCAAGAAGAGCTCTACAATTTTGTATTTCATAAAATTTTCTAATTCGACCGTCTTGGGGATAAAAATTGAAAAACAATTTCGGCGCTCATGAACAGCCAATCGGCTGTTCATGAAGAACCGATCGGCTGATCATGAAGAACCGATCGGTTCTGTGCTCTGCAGAACATGAAAATTCACATTTTTATGAAATTTGTGGGCCCAACTCTCCATAGAATCAATTGGCATCATTTATGTCTGCCATTTATGATAGAATACTGCCAATTTTGTCCCCCACATTCATTTTTCATCCTTAAAGTTCCATAAATAACCAATTTTTGGGGGGTTTTTAAGAAAATAAAGGAGGGGGGTTTTAGGCCCTAATGCTCCCCCTATAAATTCATCATTTTCTCATCTGATTAAGGGGGGTTGGAGAGTGCTATTTTCTGGAAAAACACAATAATTTCAGATACTCTTTGAAATTTTTAAGAAAATTAAGCAAAATAGATACATAAGAAAACTAAGTTTTATTCAAGCTTTCTAAGCTCTTGATCTTCAATTCTTTGCTAAAATCCAATCTTGAAGGGTACAAATACCATAATTTCTGAGGGCACACCATGCATCCGTGACCAAAGAACATCAATCTTAACTTTCTTCTTTTATTTCAATTTCTTTGTTTTCTATGTTTATTACTTGATTTCTATCTTATTAGTTATGTTGGTTCAATCTTGATCATTTGTTATTTCTATTATATTTCTTGATTTAATTACTATTATATATTTCTAACATAGTTTGCATGGTTAAATTACAGGGGTAAAGTTACTTTGTATTATTATTCACTTATATAACCTAGTTTATAAGTTTTGATTTTTGTTAATAATTTTTATATGATTCATTTGTTATAATGTAATTTTCATTTGATTTAACGTATTATTATATATATTATGATGTTTGAAGATGATTTCCATATCCGATTAACCCATTTTCTAATTTTACAGAAACCCGAAAATTCTGTACAGTATCCTGATACAGACTGACCGGTTCTTCATGGACAACCGGCCAGTTCATCTGCTTGACCGATCGGTCAACCCCACAGGACCGATCGGTTGTTCATCCTGGGAATCCGATATTTTTTTATTTTTCGTTAATTAGGGTTCAATTGGATTAATTAATTAATTTACTAATTATTAAAATTAGATTACAAACTTATTTCTCCTCTCCTTTCTTTAGGATTTTACTTTATAGTATTTGTTTTATATTTATTTTGTAAGTTGTAATAATTATTTTTGTACCTTTATGTGTATTTGTTATTATTTTATCACATATTTACATGACTTAGGATTAATTAAAATTAATTATTAAAGTTGGTAATTTTAGATAAAATTGGTAGAAAATCATTTCCCCTTCCATTTCTTTAAGGTTGAATGTATTTTATTTATTTTCATATTTTGTTAATTATTTTGTATTGTTTTATATAGTCCATTCAAATACCTCACTTTACTAGAATTAATTAATTAGTGTGCAAATTTTAACTAAATAATTAGGATATAAAATATGTAGTAACTAACTTTTAATATATTGTGCATGAAATAAATTAGGAACAAATATTTGGTAATAATTTGTAAATTAAATAAGTAGAAAATAATATTATGGTATGCATTCCATGTAATTGACTAGGATTAACGGGTCGGACTTAATGTTAAAAATGGACTAGAAAAAATTAGGGATCATTTTTCATTGATTAATCTATTGTAAATTTGTGTTCAATTTAATTGTATTTATTGTTATATACTTTCTTTTATATATTGCTTGTTAAAATAAGGAATTAATAATTTCACTCGGTAATTAATTAATAAAATGCGCTTTATGGGTTGCTTATTCCGAACCTAGGATCGTCTGGGTGATGACGATGAGTACTCTTTTAAAGGGAATCGAGTCGTTCATCACATCATAAAAGGCGATACCGAACCAATTCGGGTGGCGACTCCTCATTCTCCGTTACACCTTAACAAGGCTAATGCGTGTTCCCTTACTTTAAATAGTAGTAGTGTTGTGGTCCCTAGAGCCTGGGCTCGTGGGCTGAAGACCCCTCTGTCCACAGTGGCGACTCCACTAGGGATAAGAGAATAAGATTCCGAGCATTTTATTATTTAATTACCAAGTTAAATCATTAATTTCTTTGCATCATTCTTTGTATTAGTCCCTATTAAGCCTCAGTACCACTTATGATGCAATCCAACGATTCCACTCATTTCTTGGGTTGTATTATCGGTGATTACCACTCACAGTGATTGAGAATCCTACCTAGCTTACCATCTCAGCAATGGTTAATGAGTTATGGTTAATGGGAAGCTCAAACTGGATCTCCTACCATCCTAGCAATGGTTAATGGGAGTCCGACTCTGTGGGAGCCTTTTAGACAACCCGGTTGTCCTAACCCACATGTAATGGCCATAGTAACTTCCACTAGGATTATACCAAATATTGCTTGTTATTTGATGCCATGAAGCCATTATTTTGGCCTAGTCCAATGTTATTGTCCTTAAATCAAATCCTAATTACTGCTTGTGTGAAAAGGATGTCAAAGTATTGACCTAATTGTACCCGGTTAATGCTAAGACGGCCCTGGAACATAGGGAATGTTGGAATTTAAGAAAAGTAATCTTGATTACTACCTTTGTAAAAGGGATGTTGGTATGTCAGTCTAATTATACATGACTGATACTAAAATGGCCCTGGAACACGGGGAATATCAAGAAGTTATTGAAGACAAAGACACAGGATAAGGACATTATAATGACTTATTATTTGGTTTGAATGTTGAGAGCTATATATGTATGCACCAGTACTTACATCCCCTATTGATGTACAGGACCCAAACCATATCCTAGGAAATTGGACTCTACCATGGAATACGTGTGTGGAAGTAATAAGGTTGGAAGGTCTACCACTTGGTAGTATTTGTCTATGTACAGCTAACCTGTTTTCTTGTTTACTTTGTCATGCATTCGTGCATACATGCACTTGCATTTCACGCCTCACTCTAACCCTTATGCTTTATAGGCAATTACAAGATGGCCAACAACATCAACATCCAACAAATTCATGAAATTGTGAGAGATGAGGTACGGACCATGTTACAAGAATTTTTGGGGATGAAACTTCAGAACCATCCAGTGAATTACCCTAGGAAGCATGAGGAGGCTGATAAATGCACATCTCTGAAGTCTGAGGTCTAGAACTTGACAGAAAAATGCATGTCCTTAGAGCATGAGATTTAGAATTTGATTAATGAGAAGAAGAACCTTGAACTGGAAAATACAAATTTTCACTTGGGAGATAGGAGTATGCCTAAGATTAAGGAAGGAGCTTCCAGTCATCTTTCAATCCAAAAGGGAATGCCATCCCTGAAACAAAAACATCAGATTCCAACACCACCAGCTCTAGAAAGTCACCCTTGGATGAGCCTTACCAAATTAAACGAAACGCATACTAGTTATATTGGCTTAACCTAGAACCCTTGCAAGCATTCCTAGTTCAATCGATCCCTCTCTGAAATCTTCGAAAGAGCATAAAAACAAGGACTGCTTAAACCAGAACTAGCTAAATACCCTCCTAATGCAAATTCCTCTAGATACAACCCCAACGCCTACTGTAACTTCCACCAAACACCAGGGCATTCTACAGATGACTACACCAAACTTAAGCACACTATTCAAGACTTGATCGATGTTGGAAAAACCTTTACATATGGCAATAGCCTCTTTGTTGGTCGAACATTCTCCAACTTCAGTCAACCACTCTATAAAATGTTTGAATGCTTGGAAAAACAGGGTTTGCTTGAACCCCAGACTGCTAAAAATCCTACTGACCCAAATTCTCGCAATTACATCCATGGGCCTTATTGCACATTTCATCAGGTAGATGGCCATTACACTGACAAATGCACCAAGCTCAAGCATGCAATTCAAGACCTCATCGATGAAGGAAATATTCCAGGCCCCGAAGCAGATGCTTAAGATTTTGCTGAACAACTTTTCTAGTAAATGATAGAACATTTGTTTCACTTTTGTTTGGTTGATGTTTGCTCAATAGAATGAATGCATTTTATTAATAATATTACAAGTTCGTTTGATTTCAATACTCGTTGCACTAGGTATTATTGAAAGAGGAAAATATATAATTCAAAATAATACAAAAATAAAAAAAATTTTCAAACTCAGATTAATTGATTTTTTTCAAAGCAAGTGTTAATGACCAAAAATTTCAATTGTCCCATTTTGATTGCGCCATTTCATATGAATACCAGATTCTCAATATAGTTCCAAAAGGTTGTGAGCACTTGAGCCTTTATGAGCACTCATCCCTTCGTGCTGCCATTTTCTTGTTGAATGTGTCTTACATAGGAAGTGTTCATTAGAACTTGCCTTGGTATACATTTGAAATCCACATGATTATTGGAAGTGTAAAAATGAAGAGAGCTCTTAGGATAAACTCGTAGCCTTAAAAGCCTACCCTGTTTGCCTCTAGGAAGCCAAAGTTAAACCGTTAACCCTCTTTTTCTCTAAATTTGCCACGTTAGTCTGATTAAGCCTTTTGAAAAAAAAAATCTATCTTTTTCAACCCTGGTGTGCACTAAGTTTTGCAACTCTATTTCTATGAAATGACTTTGTGAAGTGATTGCATGATCGGGCATTCCTTGAACAATTTTGTCAAGAAAAAAAAAGGCTTGAAGAGAAAGTAAAAAAAAAACAAATAAAAAAAAGTAAGAGGAATGGGCATCCTTTTTTTTCAGATTACTCTTGATATGTAAGCTAAGTTGGAATGTATTCCTTCATAAAGTTTGAGATTCTAGGAGTTATGGTGCATTTACTCTTTTCCTCCTCAAAAAATCCTGCCTTACCTAAGCCCTATTACAACCTAATGAAAGACTCTCAGATTTATATTTCCAGTGTATTCAAGTGGAGGACTTATGATTAAAAGACAAGCATATAGTTGAACTTTCCTATGCTTTGATTTGAGTATAAAAGCTGCCCCCTAAACACTAGAGAGTTTTGTGAGAACCGTAAGAGTGTTGGGATGATTGTATTCATGTTGGAATATGCAATGTAAAATAATTCCCATTTTGATTTAGTTATAAAAAGAAACTTTTCCATTAAAATTTCCTTGATTAAATTTCGCTGAAAATAAATTGTTTTTAAATTTTATCATACGGTTAGTAACATTGTGTTCAAACTAGGAAAACAAAACATCAGACAAATAAAGTGAATCAGATATGAGACCAACAAGGGAGAATGCTACATTTGCCCCACCAGCCAATTCTTGAATAGATGCTCGAGGACAAATATTTAATCTATATTGTCCAACACAGTACCAGATACTCGGGGGCAAGTCCTTGATTCGTACAACCCAGCATAACCCTGAAAGATACTTATGTACTTTGTGTGAAATAAATATGTGTTTATATATATATATATATATATATATATATATATATATATATATATATATATATATATATAAAATAAAAGAAAAAAATAATAAATATATATATATACAATAATCATAAATAAATAAAATGATAATAATAAATAAATAATAAAATAAAATAAATAATAAAAAAAGAGAGAAAAAAAAGATACACAGACGCGTTTCTCTCTCCTTCCATTCTCTCTCGAAGCCTCTCTCTCTCTCCTTTCATTCTCTCCTGCAATCTCTCCCTCTCTCTGCCAGTACCGACACACCCACCACCACCTATTTACAGCCTGAACACCTCTTCCCTACCTTTATGACCCTTACAAATTCATTGGTGACGTCTGTTTTTTTAATTGAAAATCAAATCATGAAGTTTGGTGGGAACATCCTCGTCGGACGGGTTTGCCTTTCACGGATACGGTGAACTCAACCATTGAAATCGATTGCTATGGGTTTGGGATGATGATCTAAGAATATTGATGAAATTTGGTGGCTTGAGGATCCCGTTAGGCTGGCGATCGGAGCTTTTGAAGCAGTTGACCTAAATAGCCAATCTCGATGATTTCGACAGCCTTAGGAGGCAATTGGTGGTATGAATAAACTCCTGGAGTCATGGGCTTTGTGTGGGTATGTTTAGATTGAGGTCTATGAATTGCGATGATTAGATTCCGGCATGTTCCGATGAGAAATAAATCAGTAAGATCCTCTCAACAACGATTAGAAAATACTGATTCTGACCATTCTGGATGGAAGTGGCGATGGCATAAAGAGATGTTTGATATTTTCTTTTCTCAAAAGATCTCCATACCAACAGATATTGGCATCAGTAAACATAAGTATGTCTGTATATCATCAAGAAGCAAAATGATCTCAGACTCAGTTGGTGAGATCAAACACGCACATAATCCTCTCCACCAAGAACGACGATTACCAGTGTTCAACACAAGATAGAAGGGCAGAATCATATTCACAACTTCACACATTTCATATAGCATAGATCACGACATGTTATGCATCTTTAGGACATAGTGTTAATATAAGAGTTTACACATGCACCATGCAAAATGCATTACTCTCCACATCTGTTACATACAAACACTTGACATGCATTAGAATAAACACAGATACATTTCATGCATCCATGCATACTTCTATGGATTATGAGAACTTTGAAATGATTACTCAAGGCTTGGATCTACCTGCCTAATATTGTATAAATTCATACATCTATACATGTAGTACTTAGGTCATCGCATTCATGCATAAACAGGTTCAAAGACCACAAAGGAATACGACACAGAAGAAGTAAAATCATGAAGCTACAAGCCTAACATGTGAGATCAAGGGAAGCTATTCTGAAGGATGATGGCCTAATACCAGGAGCTCAATGGGCTGCCCCCCTTCTCACCATCATGTTCATAAGCACCCTGCATCCCTACAATCCTTTAGCATAGTTCCTCAATCTCTCACTTCCTCTACCTGTTGTGCTCCTACTAAGCCTAACAAGTCTCCATAATAAAAACAGAACAACCAGTGTTCCAGATTCACAGATGTGTTCTATTAAGCACCTGTAACAAAGCATTTACCATATGACAAGTCTGTTCCTATTGTCTTTGCATCACCAAGACAGTTCTCTCCAATGCAACCACTCGAGACTTCAATTCCTCATTTACATAAGAGCCCTCAGATGGTGGTAAAACACTGCTAGAAGGCTCATTTATTTGCTCTACAGGCGATTGAGGCAATGACAATGGACCCTCTTGACATCGTGCCCCTTGCTGATTATTTTCTTGAACACTTCGACACAAGGTCCTATAGAAGTAAACATTCAACTGCATTCTCTTAAGCATTGACATCGGAAATGGCTCTCGGGCTACATGATCTTCTTTGGATAAATCAATCCTGATATATTCAAAGCTGTGAGTCAAGACACCAGTGAAAGGTAAAGCCATCCTTTTTGTCCAAACCATGTCCATGTATTGCAACATTGACCTGGGCAAATTGACTGGTTTTTCTGTCAGTAGCATGGAAATAAGGAACATGTCACAAGGCCTGCAGTGAACCCCATCTGGATCTCGTGGGTATATGATGTGATAACACATGTTTTGGATCACTTTAATCTGGAGTGGGATGTCAACCGCAAGTGGAACAAATGCTTCCTATTTCAATTCATCATAGAGAAAGATTTTTTTGCTCTAGAGGAGAAAGTGGACTTTCAGTCTAATCATGTACAGAATTAACCATCCATCCTTGAGCAATAATGTTTAGCAGCTTGGATAAGAAGCCTTCCTCTAAAGTGATGGCATGACCTTTCACCTGAGAAGAGATGATCCCAGTCTCAGAATTTCTCTTGATATTAGCATAGAATCGCTTTACTAGATCAGGATATATGGGAGAAGAATTAGTGAGAGGGTGCATCCATCCTTGGAGCTTGAAGAACCCTAATATTCCACATTCTTCATAAGGAGAAATATCATCTATATACCTAAGAATGAGAAGCGGCTTTTCATCAAGGCTTTTTATCATATAGCTTGTTATTTTCGATGAGATGTCAGGATCAATTTGGAGTGAATCTGAATTACTCCCTAATTGGGAAATGTGTGTGATCATCTTTCTCTTATTCATTGGAGAATACTGGAAACACAAGAGGATGTCTCTAGAGAAAGATAACGACAGTTGAATGGTATATCAGAGAATACAAATAATTTGTGTATGAAAAACTAACACGTGTTTTTCTCTTGATTTTGTGTAGGACAATCTATGCCATCACATATGTTAGCCAAATGGCATTTGCAATCACCAATTTGTACTAATGATGCTCATTGCTCAAGGCTTGAAAATGCAGCCATGGGATGATTTGAAATGGAAGGCTATACTATTAGTAGGGCCAGTCAATCTGAGGACAACTTGCAGTGACAGGCTGTGCTATCAGTAAGAGCTAGCCATGGTTGAGGACAACTTGCAATGGTATACTGTACCATCGCAGATGCCAAATAAGTGATGTTTGTGATCCATAATGATGCTTATAACCCGAGGTATGGGAAACACAACCTGGGGACACCTTACAACAGAAGACTGTGTCACCAGCAGAGCCAGCCAAGAGATGTCCTTAGTCAATAATGCACTTAATGGAACTCATAACCCGAGGATAAGGAGCACAATTCAAGGTAAGTGAAAATATTTTCACCATTCACATGCATGAGCTACATTTGTCTCATTCGAGGGTCATGTTTCCTCAAGATAATAAAGATTCCCATTCACATGTGCATCACACATTATTGACAGACTTTTCAAATTCTTTTGATAAGGTGACATTAGTTCATGAGAGTTTATATACATGCTTGCATTGAATGATTGAGCTCACACAAACACTACTTCTGCTAAACACATCACTGTCATTTCTACTTTGTTGCAAACTTCAACATGAATCCAAACTCTCAATCTAACCTTCCTTCTCAAAACAAAAGCAATCCCCAAACCAAAGAGGACAGGTTATTTTTTAAAGTTGTCCTTGTCCCAAAAGTTTTTGATACTTCCTACTTGGAGAAATATGGTGTGTTAAATTTCTTTGACTGTCAAGGCTGGCATTGTCTGTTGGTTGATGGTAAGCCAATATACCCTTTGTTAGTCAAGCAGTTCTATACTAATCTCACTTTCAATCACAACAATCATACCCTCAGATGTTTTGTTAAGGGTCGAGACATCATTCTAGATGAATCTATCTTGGCAAAAATCTTGAATATTCCCTATGATGGATTGGGGATTCAGTCTTTGTCAAAATGGTCTTCTCTTCAACTTTCCCCTATAGAACAGACTAGGATTGTGATGCTTGATGGCTCCATTCAATCTCACTACATCCCATTTTTTTATCAACTCCCAGCTCTCTCCAGAGTCATTCATCAATTGTGTTTCCATAATGTTTTTCCAAGAGATTCTCGGTATTACAAGATAACAGATGCAACTAGCAACGATCGTTGTCAAAGGTACAACGATCGTTGTGAAATGAACAGTGATCGTTGTGAAATACACGAAAATCGGCCAAAAATCCAGTAAGGTACATGAGCTCGTGGGAAAATAGCAACGAGCTCGTTGCAAAAACAGCAACGATCGTTGTGAATAGTGCAACGATCGTTGTGAACCAGAAATCACCCAAACAAAAATACTTTTCCAAAATTCGCAGTTCTAAAACAGAATTTTTGACTTTCCCTTGTAAAAACGTACTTAAACCAGCTCAAAATCAATTAATATATATAACAAACTTTTCCAACTT
>CANYLF010112984.1:0-15206 GCA_948193215.1 Bocquillonia castaneifolia
ACAAGATAGTGTTGGGCTTAATGTGGGTTGTGGTCTAGTCTAGAAGGTGTATGGTTATCATGGTAACTACTCGTGTCAGCCTAGGGGCCTAGGGTTGTGTCGGCTTTCCTGAGTTGATCCTACACAAGTAGAAAATGGTCGGATTGTCCCGGGTCTGACTCCGACGCTCAAGTTAGTTGAGGATATTTAATGTGCTAATTAATGAACTAAAAGTTGGAATCCTTTACCTATAGAATCTTTGGGTATTTTATAGAGTTCTTGTGTGTGACGTGTCACTTTGGGGATTTGCTAAGTGTCTTAGCAAAGCTGTAAGAGTATTTAGTGTGGTTTGCTTTTGGGCTTTTATTGGGCTCTTAGGCCTTTTCTATCACTAGTCCCCCCCCCCCCATGAGAAATAGTACAGGTAGACATTTATGTCTTTAGGTGTGGTGATAAGTGCGGGTGGGGGTGGACAAGTGTTCAAAATTGGTATGGAAGACGAGAATGGTGTTGATTTCAAAGTGCTGGGTGGGGTTGGGTGGGGTTGTTTGGGTCCTATCGATATGCTTAAACACTCAAGAGGAGGTTTGCATTTTTTCCACTTTGGCATTTACTCATAGATTTGGTTTTTCTTTGTAGCGAAAAAAATAGTTTGACCGCTTCGTGCTTTATTTTATGGCCCATATCAAGCGTACAGCAAAACCTGTTTGTCCCGCTTATATTGACCCTCCCAATTGGAATACTCTCCGTCTCAAAATGAACATTTGGGAATGTCTCACTACTCTTGAGGACTTACAAAGTTGGCTTCGCCTTTATCATA
Organism: Bocquillonia castaneifolia; assembly: GCA_948193215.1. NCBI lineage: Eukaryota > Viridiplantae > Streptophyta > Magnoliopsida > Malpighiales > Euphorbiaceae > Bocquillonia > Bocquillonia castaneifolia. The sequence continues at coordinate 800 of CANYLF010112984.1, forward strand.
TTCCTGACGGTTTCATCTTGTCTTGTCCAAGGCGTGATGTTTTCGCTCTGGTGAGTTCTTGGCCGACAAAGATAGTTTCTTTATAATGAGCAACTTCAGTCTGGTTTGCGGTTTCCACTTCCTTATATTATCTCCTCTTTTTGCCAAGATTTTTTAGTCCCTTTGTCCTAAGTGCATCCAAATACGATCTGTCTGTTGTTAGCGCTCCAGGAACTTTTTTTAGAGCAGAAAGAGCTTCTGACAACTAATTGTCTTCTTCACCATTATTACCCCACCTATTACGGCTCTAGTGCTTTTGTTGTACTAAAGCCCAGGTGTTTCCCTTTCTCTAGCTTAGAATCTGATATTGGAACTTCTTGGAGAGGGAGGTATGCTTATGTTGAGCATGAGGATTTCAATGATCTTCCTAAGCAATGGAAAGCCACACTTCCTGACCGTCAAGCCGACAGTCCTATGTTTCATGAGCTTGTATTGTATGACAAGATTAAAGAGACTGCCCGGCAAAGGAAGCGTTCTGCCAAAGAGTTAATGCGAGTGCTTATCCGTCAGGAGGAGAATGCCTCAGCGATTTCTAGATAGCCTAGGCTAGCTTTAAGCCAGGACAAAGTTCGGTTCACCCATCTCCTTCATGACAATGGTAAAATATCTGATCCTTTTAATCTAGGTGTGGCGAAGGGTTTGATGCAGTATCCTCAATTTCAATCCTTTTGAGGATCCTTAGCTCCAATTGGTGGTTCTTCATTGGGTGGTGTTCATCGTGTTGGTAGCTCCTTGGAATGGCTTGATGAGTGGTTATCTGCGTCTTGCCGGAAAGAGTTGCCTTGACCTTCCCCATTGAAGGAGAAAAGCAAGCCTTCGTCCAACACATTGAAAGAAAGAGTGGAGGTTGTAGATGTTTCTGGTTCTGGTGGTCTTAAGAGGATAGATCCGCCTCCTACTATTACCACTATCCTGTCTAAAAAGATGGGTCCGCCTCCTTCCACTGCTCCTGGGCCTATTGCTGGAAAAGCTACTGAGGCTAGCTTCCTCAGTCCTCTTATCATTTTCACTATGACAACTACTACTAGGATGGTCCCTGCTAGTCACGTGCCATCTGCCCAAATAGATCTTAAAAGGAAACGAATGGTAGTGGCTGGCAGTTTTGGGAAGAGGTTGGCACCTGAAGTGATAGGGGAGGACGAAGATGACTTTACTTGGCTCCCCCTAGGCAGTAATTATTAGGACCCTCTTGTCAATGATGAAATGATACACTTTATATCATAATGTCACGGTCCTAGTCATTGGCAAGAGGACTATACACAGGACACTTTGTGTCGGGGCATAATTAATCACAAATTGGAGGACATGGAAGGCATTTTGATGCTATACAGTTATCACCGGCGAGCCTATCATAAATCCCTCATGTTGGACTGGGAGAAAATTGAGCTGGGGAGGCAACTTTTGGGTGGCTAATGTTGCTTTGCCTAGCCTTGAGAAGATTCAGGCTGAGAATGAGGAGCTAAAGAAACAGTTCGCTGCTACCCAGAAAGAAGTAGATGACTAAAATTATCGGCTTGCCCCTGCTGTTAATGGTCTAGAGGTGGAAGTGATATCTAATACGGGTGTTTGCTAGCCTAAACCTACTGTTGAGGGGCCCAAGCATTGCTGGTTCAATTTGAGCTTCCACGTGTCCGTCAGGAGACTGAGGACTATAAGGCTAAACTTGCTCGTGATAATGGACAGCTAATAGTTTAAAGCTTGTCTGTGTACAGCAAGCAGCTGGAGGATCTTTGTAGAGCTAAGTTTCCAGACATTGATTTTTCTTTTTTCTCAAAGGTAGATAAACTATCTGTAATCCAGGAATGCGGTGAAAGGATCGTGAGGTGAAATCAAGGAAAATATTTTTCATGTAATTATGTATGTCTTTAAGGTATTCATTAATAAAGTTCATTATTTTTTGTGCTTTTGAGTGCTCTGGTTTTTCCCTCCTTTTTGCATTCTTGACCCCTGGGCTATTCGTGCCCTTCCAGTTGCTTCCTTGACGCAGCGCAATTCTAGCTTGAGGGTAGTTGTATAGTTTTTCCATTCAGCACGTTCTCCCATTACATCATTAAATGCGGTGGGCGATTTTACTATAATACCCCCTCACTCCTTTGGAAGCTGAAGCATTAGTGTGGGTTTTTTGGGGCAAAGGATTAGTATATATAGTGGCATTGTGTTGGTAATTTTTCTTTACTTTTATGATTTTTGCTTTTGAAGTGGTTTCTTCTGCCTCAATTAAAGATCACTGCTTGTCATTGCTCCTTCCTACATTTATCTTATTTGGTAAGTCTTCATGGCTGAGAGTGAGTCTAGGGGTTATTCCAGGTCTTCAGGTAGTTACGGCCGTGGTGGTGGTCCGTCTGAGTCTTTGCTAGTTAAGAGAGCCGGCAACCCTCAGGATTTAACTCTTATTAGATCTATTGCTTCTACTGTAAATGTCACTGCCACAAAAGGAGGTGGTTTGGTTGCTAGGACGGGTGAAACAGGTGAAGCTGTGCCATTACAAGATACCAAGGATACATCTATGGCGTCTCGAGAGCCTAACACTAACTTTGGGGTAGTTTCTCTTCTGGATGAGGATCTGGTTGCCGATACCGGTCCTCCGATAGAATCTTTTGCCAGTATAGGAGCTGTATCGATGGGGTTGAGCTAAAAACCCATGGATACTGCTTTTCTACCGGCTTTGAGTTGCTCACCCTAAGTGACCATTGTTCATATTTGGATACTTATGAGCCTGGGTCGATAGTTGTGGCTGTGGAACAATTGGAAGGTGGCCTTCATTTTCACTTGGACCAGATTTTTGTGTATCTATGCACTACATATAAATTTCCTATCGGTCAGTTGTACCCCAATTCTATTCACCAGATATGTGTCCTCTCCGAAGTTCTTCATATAGTTGATTTCACGTTGACTCTTAGCCACCTCCGGTCATTTTTTGTCGTGACTAAAAGGTTGGTGATCTTCCATTTGTGCTCTTAACAGCCAGAACTCATCGGGTCTTCATTGGGAAGCTCCTGAAATCCATAAAAACTCTGGGTCTGAATTTTTTTTGAGTAAAACATTCATCTTTGGGGAGTTTACCTTCAAGTTGGGACTTCATGGATTCATCATTTTTCGCCAAGCTTTCACCCATGCCCGAGAAATCGTCTCTTGATAAGAAATTTACATAGAAGCTTTTGGAGGAGATTGCCACCACTGCTAGTACTAGGCAGAATGCCAAGTACTTTGTCAGGTCCTACATGAGGAGTCGTAAGGAGGTCACTTTAATGGCTTGACCTCCAACTTAACCGATCAAGGTCGGTGTCTTAGGTTACTGTGGGTGAGGTTTTCTAGTTCTTCTTTGCTTTTGCTAACTTTGCCTGTTACTGTTATTTCTATCTTTTTTTGTAGCGGTAACAGCCATGGATTTTAACTTCCAAGAGGATTTGATGAGTAAAGTTGATGTTGCCAAGTCAATCAGGCAGGAGGAGCAGACATCTGACAATTATGATCGTCCACGTGATGATGCCGTGACCTCACAGGCCCCTGTGGATACTGGCAGGAGAAAGGGAGGAGACCATGCCAGAGAGCAACCTGTGAAGAAGAGGAAAAAGGGAGGAAAAGATCGGGAGAAAAGCATGCAATATCCCAGTAAGGAGGATCAGCAGCCGTCCGGAGCTATCGAGCTTTCATACAATGGGTTTGATCTTTCTGTTGCTAAGCCGGTGAGTCTCCCCGTTGGTCCATTGAAGTCAATCGGGCTTCACATTCATGACTACGTTAGGAAACTTCCTGGTGAGTACTTTCTTTCAATTGATTTTTATCATTCATTTCTATGTTTTATTTAATCATCATCTGCTTTTCAGATAGCGGGCTTCTGGATTCGATGAAAGGACCTCAAGACAATGCCGAAACAATGGGCGCTCTTCATAATCAAATGACCATATCTCATATCCGCTTCTAGAGGGCATATGATGACCTGTTGTTAGAGGAGGAAGAGGCTCAACGGTCTTTAAGAAGTTGTGATGATAAAATAAAGTGCCTGAAAAAGGATTTGTAGGAAGCCCTAGACAAGCTGGAATCCCTAGAGGTTGAGAAAAAGGGCTTGGCTATTCAAGTGTGGGATCTTGGGGAGAAGTTGGATCATTCTGAGAGTTCCCTTGTTGTCGAGAGGAAATACTATTCAGAGACTACTCAAGATGCCATAACTTGTATCCAGGTGCAAGGAAATAAGATCTGGGAGCTTGGAAAAACTATGGTTCTGAGTTTGACTCCAGCTATGACGGAGGTAAAAAGTCGTTATTTGATAAGGCATCCAGGATAACCCGACAATGCTACCGACTTCTTGGATGTGCAATTTGCTCAACTCATAGATCGGATAACTATCGATCTTGAAGCTGCCAAGAAAAAGGCTTTGGCTTCTGGTGAAATTCTTGCTCAGCTTTCTTTTTGGCATAATCGTTCCCTTCTGTCCACTCGTTCTGCCCATACAAAGGAAGCTCCTCAATCTTGATGCCTTGGCTACAATATTTTTTGCGTGATCAATTGTTGCATCAATAGCGCCATCTCAAATAGCCTTGGCTACTACATTCTTGGCGTGATTAATTGTTGCATCAATAGCACCATCTTGAATTGCCTTGGCTACAATACTCTCTGTGGCATTTTGGGTGCATTAGCGTGATCAGTTGTTGCATCAACCTATTTTGTCTTGACATTGTCAATGGTGTTCTCTTTTTTGGGTCGATTTCTTTGTCCTGGATCTTAGAAACTTTGTCTTGGATTTTAGTGTCTTCGGATGACGGTAGGATTTTGGATGTCGGTAGCTGTCTTGGGTATTAACAACTTTCTTGGATTTTGGCAACTTTGCCCTTTTATAACTAATTGTGGGGATTTTCCTTCACTTTTTCTGTTCTCTAGTTAGCTGTTTATTTTCTTGGCTAACTTATATTGTAATTTTGATAGAGGAATACTATTTATACATTGCAATTTCTTTAGTATTTCTTTTATATTATTGAGATTTCTTTAGTATTTTTGGTATTTCCTTTATATTATCAAGAGTGGCCATTTTATTTTGCCTTCTATTTTTCTGGCGTGCCATGACTATGTTTTGACTGATGCATTGTTGGGTTTCTATTTTGTGTCGACTAACTTTGTTCCGGAAAAAATCCCTTAAGCGTTGTTGGTTTATTTCAGGATCGCTTGCCTTGAGATGGGTATGGTTCCCAGTAGAGAGGTTTTAGGCCTCTTAGGGGCTAAGTTATTGTCTATTTCAGACTCACTTGCCTTGAGACGGATAAGATTCCTGTTAGAAAGGTTTTGGGCCTCTTAGGGGCTAAGTTATTGTCCATTTCAGACTCACTTGCCTTGAGATGGGCAAGGTTCCCGTTGGAGAGGTTTTGGGTCTTAGGGGCTAAGTTATTGTCCATTTTAGACTCACTTGTCTTGAGATGGGTAAGGTTCCTGTTAGAGAGGTTTTGGGCCTCTTAGGAGTTAAGTTATTGTCCATTTCAGACTCAGTTGCCTTGAGACAGGTAAGGTTCCCGTTGGAGCGGTTTTAGAACTCTTAGGGGCTAAGTTATTGTCTATTTCAGACTCACTTGCCTTGAGAGGTTTTGGGCCTCTCAGGGGCTAAGTTGTTGTCCATTTTAGACTCACTTGCCTTGAGACGGGTAAGGTTCCCGTTAGAGAGGTTTTGGGCCATTTAAGGGCTAAGTTATTGTCCATTTCAGACTCACTTGCCTTGAAACGGGTAAGGTTCCTGCTAGAGATGTTTAAGTAGTGAAGATACATTTATTGAAGAGTGCAATTTTATTGATTCAGTGCTTTGGAGAGAGATACATTCTAGTGGTAATATTTTTTGAGATGCTGAACATTCCAAGCGCTTGGTAGTGGGGTGTCGTCCATGTTTGGCAGCCAATAAGCACCGTTTCCCATTGCTTTTGAAATCTAATAGGGCCCCTCCCAATTGCATTGGAGTTTCTTGACACCAGCGTTACCTCTGCCAATTTCAGCATTTTTCAGTACTAGCTCTCCTTCTTTTAATTCCCCTGGCCGAACTTTTCTGTCGTGATATCTAGCAGCCTGTCTTCTGTATGCCACCACTCTTACAGTAGCTTGTTATCTCATTTCTGCTAACATCTCTTTACAAATCATGATTTGCTCATCATTGGTGCTGGGGTCATAGTTGGCTACTCTGTAAGATGGGACTCCTAACTCAACCAGCACTAATGCTTCCATTCCATAAGCCAGGCTAAATGGTGTTTCTTCTGTGGCATTTTTTGATGTGGTCCTCTCGACCCAAAGTACCGGATAAAGCTCTTCTACCCAGTTTCCTTTTGCTTCATCTAGCCTTTTCTTCAAACTACTGAGGAGGTTGCGGTTAGTGACTTCCGTCATGCCATTAGTCTGGGATACGACATAGATCCAAACTTGTGCTTTATCTCCATTCTCTCATAGAAATCATGGAATCTTTGAAAGTCAAACTATTTTTTGTTGTCTGTGATAAGTGTATGTGGGAGGCCGAACCTTGTTATAACTTCCTTGAAAAATAAATCCTCTACTTTGGTGGCTGTTATTGTTGCCACTACTTTTGCTTCAATCCACTTGGTGAAGTGATCCACTGCTACTAACAAGAATTTCTTCTGACCTGCTGCTTTAGGAAAAGGTCTGAGTATGTCCATGCCCCAAGTTGAGAATGGCTAAGGACTGTTGATCGATTTTCTCTCGGCTGTCGGTATATGAATCTTGTCAGCATGCTTTTGGTATTTGTCACATCTTTTCACCAATTCTTTAGTGTCTTCTTCCATCGTTGGCTAGAAATAGCCCTGTAATTCTACCTTTCTCTTAATCTTCTTGTATCCTTGATGGGCTCCACAGATTCCCTCATGGATCTCTTGTAAGATCTATTTTCCTTTGGTCCTGGTTGCACACCGACACCAAGGGTGTGATACTGACATTCTGTACAACACTCATTTATAATAGACAAAATTGCTCACATGTTCGACCAGTTGGCTGGCCTCTTGGGGATCTTCCTAGACCACACCATGCTCTAGATAGTCTATAATGGGGCTCATCCAGTCGTCTCTCCCTTGGATAAAGAAAACATGGGGGCTATCTATGCTCTTCTGCTGAAGTTCTTCCTTCATCTCCATGTTATGGTATAATAGGCCTCCTACTGAGGCGGAGTTGGCAATCAGATCTACCTCCTCGTTCTCGCTTTTGTCAATCTGCTGGATGGTCCATTGCCCCCCATTCTTCTTGACTGCTGATAACAATTCCATGGCTCTAACAAGATACTTACTTAATATCTCATTGTTGACTTGAAATTCCCCTGTAATCTGGTTTACCACCAACTAGGAGTCGTTGAATATCTTGAGATCTTCCGCCTTGACCTCTACTGCAAAAGCTAGTCCTGCTACCAATGCTTCAAATTCAGCTATATTGTTAGTGGCTTCGAAACAGACCCGTGCTCCAAATTTGATGATGACCTTATCTGGGCCTCTCAGAATTACGCCACCTCCTGCACCATGCTCTTTTTTTGCTCCATCGACAAAAAGTTTTGAAGATTGTGCTTTATATGGCGTAACTTTTGTCCCTCCGATAATTTCTACAATGAAATCCTCCAATGCTTGAGCTTTCATTGCCTTTCTTGCCTCATATCTGATCCCATAGTCACCTAACTGCTTTGATAATCTTAGCAGTCTACCTGAGAGCTTTGGCCTTTGCATTGCTTTCCTCAGTGGGAGGTCAGTTCTTACTACCATCGGGTAAATTTAAAAATAGTACTTCAATCTCTCTGTCGTGGTGACTAGTGCGACTGCCAATTTTTCCACAATTGGGTATCGGAGCTCTGCATCCCTTAGCGCCTTGTTGACGTAGTAAATGGGCATGTGCTTTGATCCCTCTTCTCTGACGAGCACTAATGCTACTGCTTGCTTGCATGCCTCCAGGTATACAAATAAGGTATCGCCTGGGATGGGCCGACTAATCAATGGTGGTGAGGTCAGGAATCTTTTGAGGTCTTCAAGTGCTTGCTAGCAGTCATCTCCCCATTTGATTTGCTTGATATTCTTGAGGCTGCGGTAAAAGGGTAAGCTCCTTCTGGCTGAGCTTGAAATGAATCTTTCCAGTGCCGTGATTCTTCCATTAAGGATCTGAAGCTCTCTAATTGTTTTGGGGGGGTTGCATGTTTATAATTGCTTGAACCTTTTTGGGGTTTGCCTCAATTCCCTTACACGACACCATGCAGCCCAAGAATTTTCCTCTCATGACTCCGAAAGTACACTTATCTGGATACATTTAAATATTAAAGCTTTCAAGGATTTCAAACACCTTTTCTAGATTTGACGGGTGGTCTTCTCTCTTCTTACTTTTCCCAATAACATCATCCACGTACACCTCTACTATCTCCCCAATGAGATATTGGAACATAAGGTTCATAAGTCTTTGGTAAGTCGCCCCTGCATTCTTCTGGCCAAAAGGCATCATTCTGTAGCATTAGGTGCCTTTATGAGTGATGAAGCTTGTCGTTTCCTTATCTTCTTTCTTCATGGGAATCTGGTGATATCATGAGGCCATGTCTGTGAGTCTGATGAGCTCGTGGCAGGCGGTAGAATCAACAAGTCTGTCAATATTGGGTAGCAGATAGTTGTCCTTTAGGCGTGCTTTATTGGGGTCAGTGAAGTCGACACACATTCTATATTTCCCACTTGACTTCTCTACCATAACAACATTAGACAACCATTTAGTGTATCTTACTTCTCTTATAAAACCTGCTTTTTCTAGCTTGTCCACCTCTTCAGTGGCCTCCTTCTCTTTCTCGGCTGACATTGGTCTTTTCTTTTGTGCTACTGGCTTAACATTAGGATCTACCTTCAAGGCATGAGATGCTATTGCCGGATCAACTCCCGTGATCTCTAAAAACTTTACTTGTAAAGAGTTTTGTGTACCCTCTCAACTTGTTGACGATGAGTGCTTCCAACTCGTCTAACTTTGTTGAGACTTTGACTTCTTTCCCTTCAGCCAATCTTAATCTTTTTATTTCTCCTATAGGTTCAATTTGTTCTTCCGACTAAATCTCTAGTATTTCTTCAATGGGGAGTGCCTCTATTGTGGTCGTTAAATAGCATGCCGTAGTTGATTCTTGATCTCCTTTCACCACCACCACCCCTGCACTTGTTGGGATTTTCATTGTCAAATATCGGATTGATGTTACTACCCCGAGTCATACAAATATGGCCGCCCAAGAATCATGTTATAAGCCAGAGGCATATCCATGACATTGAGGAGAGCTTTAATCTCCTTGCTTTGTGGCTAGTCCCTTCCAAATTCCACCGTAAGTTTGACTAGTCCCATGGGATGGATGGGGGTGCCACTCAGTCCTCAGACCGATGTGGGGAAATGTTTCATGCTTAACTGAGACCCTCCCATCTGTTTGTAAGTTGTCTATGTGATCAAGTTGATGGAGCTTCCTTCATCTATCAGTATACGTCTGATGGCATAATTATCTATGATAGCTTCCACTCCTAAAGCATCAGTATGGGGTGCCTGGACATGTGCTTCATCATCAGGACTAAAGGTTATTACTGGGACAGGGTGGTCCGATGTCTTTCTGGCATGCTAAGTGGCATTTATGCTCATGACCTTTGCTCTTGACTTCTTCTTTGCAACTGCTGAACATGATTCTCCACCTGTGATGACATGTACCTTCCCCAATATAGCCTTTCCTTTGGGGTCAACGGTCGCCTGAGACTCCTTTGTTGGGTTTAATAGTGGTGCTTCTTTAGCTTGGGTAGTGAACTTTCTCAGAGCTCCTGTTTCTATTAGTCTCATGATTTCCCTTTTTAACTCAAATCACTCCTCTATATCATACCCATAGTCTTTGTGGAACTTGCAAAAGTGACTCATGTTCCTTGATCGCTGGTTCATCGGTCTAGGACGAGTGTATGGAGTTTGGCTATCTCTTATCCACATTAGGACATTTGTTCTGGACTGATTCAGAAGGGTGAAACTCTCCCTTTTTTCCTGGTTGTATTAGTAAGGTCTACTGAATTTGTTGTAAAGACGGTAGCTTTGCCTGGTGGCATGGGCTTGTTGGACTTGTGTCTTTGGTGGTTTGTCTTCCCTCTTTTCCTTTTTGTTTACATCGATTTCTTCCTTTTCTAACCTCCTGTAGCGTCTCCCATCATCAACACTGACACACTTCTAGGCCATTAGCATCAGATCTTGATACGTCTTTGGTGTCTTCGAGTAGATCTTGTCTGTCAGTCGTCCCATAGTGGTGCCTCTTCTTAGAGCTTGGACCGCCATGTCAATGTTCAGGTCGTCTATCTTGGTGACTTTATTATTGAATCTCTCCAGGTAGTCTCTTGAAGACTCATTGTCTTTCTGCTTGAATTGGTAAAGTTGCTTCCAACTCCTTTTTGGTGGTATGTTTGGGAAAAATCTAAGGATGAATTTTATTGACAGATATTTCCAGGTGGTGATTAATCCCGACACAAATTTGCTGTACCATTTTTGAGCAGTTCTGACCAAGGTGGTCGGGAAGACTTTGCACAGGAGTTTGTCAGAAGCATTGTAGAGTTGCATGTAGTTCACAAACTTCATAGTGTGTGTTTTCGGGAGTCCTACGTCGAAGAAAGAGTTGAAAGTGGGCACTTTAAAGTTTCTCGGCAAAGGTGTGGCGAGAATATCTATAGTCAATGGTGAGTTCTTAGTCTCAAAAGGTTGGGGCGCTTGAGTGGCCTCCATCTTTAAATCTTTGATCATTTCAGTCATCATGAGTCGGAGCTTATACTCTTCTGAGGCAGTGTTCCTTTGTCTTCAGTTTGTTTTGCCGTTTTCAGGGGTTCCTTGTGGTACACTTTCTCGAGGGGCCTTGGATGACTCTGCTTCATCTTCGAAGTCCTTGTTAAGACTTCACCTCGTTCGTTTCTTCTATCTGTTAGCTTTTCCTCCCTCCTTGGCAGCTTCGGGGGTAATTACTTGAGGCATTTCCTCTTCGCCAGTATTTTCATCTACCGGCGTGATAGAGGTTTGCATCTGTGCCATCACCTCCTACATCTGTGCTTGCAGATCTGCCATTGCTTTGGCCAGTTATTGCCATATTGGTGGTAGTAGGGTAGTGTCTGGATGTTGTGCAGTATTCTTTTGTTAGTCATTTTGGTTAGGATTTTCAATTGGCAGGTCATCTTCAATTGAGGTTGAGGCACCGTCTCTGTGTTCCATCAGTTGTACTATATTGTTCTCGGTAACGGAACCAAATGATGAAGCTGACAGGACAGTGTTGGGCTTAATGTGGGTTGTGGTCTAGTCTGGAAGGTGTATGGCCGTTGTGGTAACTACTCATGTCGGCCTGGGGACCTAGGGTTGTGTCGGCTTTCCTGAATTGATCCTGTACAAGTAGAAAATGGTCGGATGGGACAAGTGTCCCCAGTCTGACTCCGACGCTCAAGTTATTTGAGCATATTTAATGTGATAATTAATGAGCTGAAAGTTGTAATCCTTTACCTGTAGAATCATTGGGTATTTATAGAGTTCTTGTGTGTGACGTGTCGCCTTGGGGATTTGCCAGGTGTCTTAGCAAAGCTGTAAGAGTATTTGGTGTGGTTTGCTTTTAGGCTTTTGTTGGGCTCTTGGGCCTATTCTATCAGGGTATAAACCCCCAAAATGGGCAGCGGCCCTCTTATTTCAATTCTTCTAGGGTTTTTGAATTTCCTTTCTTATTTCTTCATTTCTTTACCAAATTTCTTCATTTATTTACCAAATTTGTTCAAACAAGAAGCAAAAATGGCAGAACCACCCTGGTGTAGACACTTAAGTTTTGGATGCAGGAATGGGGATGCGGCTCAGAGGCCCAATGATGATAGCATACGCTTTAATTAGCATGAGTTGGATGATGTTGGCTTGTTGCTTATCACCAATTAGCTTTTGAAAATGTTTTGGAACTTAAAAAACCCCGTTTTGAGTCAAAACTAGCTTGTTTTAAACCTAATTGTGCAAAATTTAGATAGTTTTGTCTATAACTTCTTGTGTGAGTCTCAAAATGGCCTAAAACACTAAAAATTAGTATATTGGGCTATTCTGCACATTTTTTTCTCTAATACGATTTTTCAGATTCAGATGTTTTGGGCCTCAAACGGGCCTTGGAAGTGTCAAACACCCTCCGAGGGCCTCGAATGCTGCATAGGCGTCCTTGGGCTGTCAAAAATGTAGATTTTGATCATTTTTCAAATACCAAACGATCGGATAAGTCTAAGCTTTATTCCATATCAGTTTTTTGAGCTAAAGATGAGATAGAAAGTGATGGGTATCATCCATTCATCATTTTTTATCATAATCTCTTGATTTATCCTTGATTTTAAGTGGATTTTCATTGAATTATCATGATTTAAAATGAATTTTTATCTTACCTTCTCTAAAATCTATCTATAGTAGTTTCATTATGCGATTTAAACTCCCCTACAGCCCAAGAACGTGGCTTGATATAGATGGTCAATCCCTAAGAATGGGTAAACACTGATCTAAGGATAAGAATCCATGAGATGAAGCTCGTCTTCTTATCATCTTCTGCCTATAAATGGCAATGGCTTCTCCTTGAGAAGGGGATGGCTAGATGGTTGGCTAGTCCCTGGAAATTCATTTTCTAATCTGCATTAAATCAAAACTTGGTTTTCTTAAGCTAAAATCGACACACTAAACAAAGATTTTGGACTTAGAAAGCTTAGGTTTTCCTTTTCATTGGAGTTTCGGAGTTTCTTGAGAAGAATACAGTCGTTCATCTACTTTTCTTTAGTGATTGGTAATAATGAAGCCTTGTTCTACATCATTTGACACTTCCTAAGGGTACTCAAGCCAATTCCAGAGAGTTTCTAAGTTTTCTGTGTTTTATTCATTATTTTGGTCATCTATGGCATGATTTGTTGTGTAGAACATGATTCTGTGATTTTGAATGATTATTTGCATGATTTATGGCATGTTTTAAATGCTTAAATGATGCTAGTATGCCCTGTATATGCGTTTTATGTTACTAACATGTTTCTGCAGTATTAATGAAGTTATGGGTAAGATCTGAGATTATTTTGTGTTGAAATAAATTTTCTATGATTATTTATGTGGTTTTAATGCATAAAAATTGCATCTTTGAGTATAAATATGTGTTAAAATGTGTTTCGATGCATGCTAATATGTTTTAGAATTAATATGAATGTTTTTGGGCTAAGCACATTTGATTTTGGCATTCAAATCATTTGTATATTGAATTTTATTGCATTTTCCATGATTTTCTGCATTTTTCATTGGATTTGTGCTTGGACTAGCGTTGGGGCCAGTTGAACTGGAGTTATGCCAGTTGAAGTAGCATGGACAAGACTCCAACGTCACTCCTACTGGCATTGGGTGCATTAGAGTGGCGTTGGGGTTCTTTTTAGCTTTAAAAATGATGTTTCGCGTGGAATTAAGCGACGAGGTAAGTTCCTAAACTTTCTTGGGTAATTGTAGTAGGCTTTGATGCATGAAAAATGGTTAATAATGTTTATTTGGTAATCAAAATAGGTGAAAATAAGTTACTAACCTAGGTTGTGTTGTTTGATGCTAATATATGTTTTAATCACTTGTTACATGTAATTTGATTTTTAATCATATTTGGTAAATTTGCTAAAATGAATCTTGTTTGTTAATAATAGAAACTGACTTTTCATAAATGTATAATGCATGTAAAATGTAGGATTTTCTATGTTTTATTGCTTTGATATAATTGCCATAGAGGAAATGAAGGTTAGAATAATTCTAAAAGTGGCTAGTAAGAATCAAGCCCTAAGAATGCAGTAGTCCAATCACAGAATCTCTGAGGTCAATGTGTCTTTACATTCTTAGGGGAATTGAGACGCACACCATGTAAGATATTCCTGATGACGGTTCAGGTGGCGACTCACCATTAGCTTCCCTTTGCTAAATGCACGGTGCTACAGTCGTCAATCAGGTTGGGACTACTGAGGAAACCCCTCTTTACCTACAGTTTGGCGACTCCACTAGGGACGACAAACTATTGATTCATGTGATCATGGCCACTTCTTATTATTATTCCAAACTCTAGTTTCCTTGCATTGCATACTTGCATTAAAACACGCTACCTCGCGGGTACCATTGGTGATACGAACCTGAATTCGAAGGATACGTTCAAACCCTTATTGATGAAAGGAATAAACCGAATAGACAAGATCACGTCCCTATAGAACGCACCCTTACCCTTAATTCAAATTTAACACCTAAAGATCAACTTGTAGTTTGCAATTTGATGGAATTGTTACCCTTAGCTATATGGAACTAAGATCAACAATTATAACAAGATGAATTGTTTAACAACCTTGAAACTAACAAGTTAGAAGATTGTATAAACAAGTAGATGTGA
>CANYLF010113092.1:0-11815 GCA_948193215.1 Bocquillonia castaneifolia
TACTATGAGTAAAGAAATGAAGTTGAATAGAAAAGATTCATACATATATTCTGTTCTATTTATTATGGAATAGTTCTAAAGTGTGAAATGTTGTATGCTTGTGAAAATTGAGTATGATTGCGATATAAAAAGTGTTGTGAACGCAGTTAATTGAAGTGAGATGGTTGACATTTGTTAGAGTATAATTATTGATTGTGGATTGTGAAGAACTGGTAGTTGTTGCAGTATTGCGGTATTTAAATGTGTTATAAGGAGATATATATGTTATATTATTGTGATAACTTAATGAGATATGTTTGTGAATGTGAGTGAATTGATATGAAATAAATAGATGATGTTAAGTGTTAACTGTGTTGTAAATGTTGTGGATTGATATTGAGACGATTATTATGTATGTAAGCATGACTGTTGAGTGATGTGAATATATGTGTGTATTCATTAAAAAATATATGCACAATTTAAAATATACTTATTTTAAAGTCTTAAATGCTAATGTTCAATTATGAGTATTTTAATGTTCAAACTTGACTTGTTTAGTTAACGAACGAACTCAAGCAGAGTTATTAACGAGCAGAACACCAAACTGTTCATGAACAGCTCGGTTTATTTATAGCCTTAAACGTTAAAGTAATATATCCTTACTTTAAATTAATAAAGATGAGAAAACAATCATGGCATGAAATATTTTTAGCTCGACTCTTATTTTTATAATTAACATTAATATTTTAAGTATTTGAATATATATAAAACAATTGAACCTGATTATGCCATAAAGTGAAATTAAATTTCAAATTTGATATTATTATGATTTTAAATAATTAATTATGTATTTGAATGTATATAAAACAATTGAAACCAATTATTCTACGAAGTAAAATTAAATTTCAAATTTGATATTATTATGATTTTAAATAATTAATTATTGATACATATGTATTAAATATGAATAATATACATACAAAAATAATTTATTATTAATGTATGAAAAACAAAAAAAATAAGTATAAAGACTAAATGGTAATTTTAAATGAAAGAAATATGTAAAAAGTAAAAAAAATTAGTGTCAAGCAAGGAAAAGTAACATCTTTTACCAAAAAAACCATTCTGACATGGCAAAAGATGACATAGGTTGGAAATTGTTTTTACCCAAAAGCATAAAGTGGTAATTATTTCTCATTCACACATATGGAATTTTTTTTTTTAATGGTATATTTAAGTCAAAAACCCTAACATTGTTGCCGTAAAATAGTTTAACTCAGGCTTGAACACTGCCAGCACCAGCACCGCTAAATTCTATAGTCTTAGCCAAGTGCTCACTCCCATTAAGGTCATGAACCATGTCTCCTCCACTATTACGGCTGATATTACAAATACTACACCACTCTGAACTAGATATGACTTCAAAATAACAACAGGGTCAAGGTCGGCCAGTCAGACGATGGGGACCAGAAAATCCGCAGTTCCTAATGGAATTGCTTCATTGTCTCTACACGAGCTTTCAGCTTCTCACAAGTATCCTTGTGCCTCCTTCCTTCAAGATGTGAAACAAGACTTGTCTCATCGTTGACTGTTACCCGACATACGCCACAAGTCCATGGAATTGGGACATTGGTACTATTTGGGTTTTTAGGAAAATTACCAACTGCTGGCGGAGTTGCCATTTCTTTGTTTTCTGATTACACTACAGCAGGAGATATCTTGCTTCTTGATGCCTCAATCTTGACTTTCAGCTTTTCCAGAGCTTCTTCATGCCGCTTTCCCAGAAAATGTGAAACAAGGCCCATCTTGTGGTACCTGGCTCTGGTTTTTAACTTGCATACATGACAACTCGGTTGCATCTGTTAGCTATTAGAATGTGGCTTATCAGCAAGATCTGAACCAGAGTAATGAGGTGTGCTTGTTTCTACTGATGCAGGGGAAATCCCACTTTGCAATGAATGCTCCTTGGCTTTTACCTTCCCAGAAGCATCCCAATCTTTCTCTCCTTCAAAACGTAAAATGAAATCTGTTACTCGTAGCTGTTTTTTAACATACAGAACAAAGTCATCTTTTGGACATCCTCAGAAATATTACCTTCCATAGTTGAGATACCCATTTCTGTATTTTCCAGAGTCACACCTACTACTTTTTCATCTATCAATTCTTTGATCTCCGCAGATGCACTTGCTCCGTTCTCTGGCAGAGCAAGGTCAGGTACTGTTTGTCTGACCTGCATGTGTGATGAACATACGGGCAAGGACAAAAAAATGAGTTGCAAGAGAGGTTAAAGGGTACATAATACATAAACTATAATGAACAAACAGATTGATTTACGTGTAAATCTTTCTAACCATTGGAGAAGATATTAGAGAAGTAGAGTTGGACATTACAGCAGGGGAGGGGAGCTGGTGCAAGCAAGCATATGTTATTATGTGTAGATGTATACTGCTCATTCTAAATATTATCATAATAACATGTAGAACCAAATTTACCAAATAAGAATATTGGATCAACTTTAAAATTTTGTAATGCAGAATACAATTTCCTTCCTAAAATACTTGAAACTTCCAGGAAGATAAACAAGATAGCAAATTCCACCTGCTTGGTTGAGGTCACTTCTTTCTTCTCCACTATTGCAGCAGCACCAATGTTGTTCTTTTCAACTTTAGCTTCATCAAGCATTGGCTGCATTTAGCAAAACACAGTGGGTAGGAGGAGGGTGGAGAGTGAAAATCAGTTCATTATATTTTATAACCTACACATAATAGTAAACATGGCAACCAATTCTCCATAACAATATAAAATCAAATTCATATTGCACAAGTCCGCAAGTATTCGATTCAAACTTTAGGTCCGCACACTTACAGAGAGGAACAAAGAAATTTATGTGAAAAAAGATGGAGATATGTCAATCTGTCAAAGTAGTGTCGCAACCCTTATAAGAAGCTGAATATTTCTTCTTTATATTATGACTTATACAGGTCTATATGTCACTTGCTGGTATGAGCAGCATACCTTGAAAGTTGCAAAAGAGCAAAAGGCAATGGGATTTGCTGAAGCATTAGGTACAGCTTTTTGTTTCTCTGTTCGCTTCAACTAGAAGTTTATCTTGTTTCAAGAACTACTTCAACTTGATGAACCAATTGTGGACGATATGTGGGTTCAGATATAGGCATGGATGAACAAAGTACTTATACAAATAAAAGGAACCGTTGAAATGAGGTATAACCAAGCAGCAGACGATTATTAGCTTAATGTAAGGCCAGGAGGGCAACCTTACAAATGCAGAAGGAAAAATTAGAATAAAATTCCAAGACAAACAATGAATACCTCAAGGCAGAATAGCATAATGGCACCATATAATTATATAAAACTGCACAAATATCAAGAAACTACCCCTCAGATATAATTGTTAATAATCAAAAATTGTACCGCTAATCTCAGCTTAATTGCTCGTTAATAATGATCCTATTCAAGGCGGTGGAAGACAGAAGACAGTTTCAATTTATAATTCAAGTTTTGCAGTAATACACATCCACCATGATGGGCTGTCAAAGACTTTGCAAGACCTGAACGAACCCAAATATATTACAAAATATTATTCATGTTTCAATTTGTTTAAGTACAGAAAATCACCTATTATGCACTGAAAAATATGGAAAATATTCTGCCCAATTCCACTAAAGGACCCTGCTTTATAATTTGTTACCTCCATTCGTAACAAAATACACACATTTCTTTAGTGCATACTTCGGATTTGTTTTCCTCATTTGTTCATGTTTTCTAGAAGTAACCAATCGTGGGCAACATGAATAAGAGAAATATAAGGTGATAACAAAAATGGAAGAATAAAAAAGCTATAGCTTTTTGCAAAAATAAATTAATTAGTTGATTATTTATTACATTAGGAAATCCAAATACTGAATATGTTCAAGAAAATGCATGATTACTAGGCCAACAAAACAGTCTAAATAAAGTGTTATAGGCAGAATAGGTAGCAAATTTACCATTCAAGTAGCTTTGCAAAAGCATGTTCAAATAGCAAAATCAATGAAAAGCAGACCCAATAAGCATTCAGCTTCAGGGTGTCTTCCCCCGAGTGGGTCTCAAATGCTTGAATGGAAGCATATCTGTAAAGCAAGCAAAAAATGAACAATGCAGATCTAGTCAGATAATAAAAAAATCACTTTCCCTGTTCTAGTTTTAGCTTCTAAAGAGGTAAGTGGTCTTCACTGATTCTTTAAATAATGCTACTACAGCAATGAATGTAGTATAGATAGAAATAGAACCAAAAATATTAATAGGAAAAGTTTACAAGCCAATTCTTTCCCTATGCTTAAAAGTCCAAAAATATAAATGCCAATTCTGTTTAGTAAATTCCCATGTTTCAAAAACTCATAGCTGCTGGAATTTCAATTCTTTCAACTTAGAAGGAACAAAGCATTTTGCAAGAAATGAAATGGTGCCAAAATTGATACCAACCAAGTATAATGATATTGTCATAAACACATGAACATGCAGGGAAGAGAAACTTACATTGGATAGCCCAATGCAAAGAGAGGCCTGCAAATTGAATAGAAAAAAATGAGAAACAACAACAAATACAGAAGAAAAAAGCATATAAATGTACAAAATGGGACTTGTTAAAATAGAGGGCAATGAATATATTAGTGATTACAAAGTCAACTTCATCAAGTCATAATCAATCATAAAGCAGGTACATCAACGATTCCTACCACTTACATGAAATATTAATCAAACAACAATTAAAAGAAAAGGAAAGCAAAATAGAAAACCCTTTTGAGACTAGATTAAAACCTTGCAGGCAAATAACATGCATTATCAGAATTAAAGATTGAAACTTTGGAAAAGCATACCATACCATGCAAGAACATCAAAGCATTCCACTGCAACCTGGAAGAGAAGACCCATTAAACCCATGCTACAATTTCTTCAAAGAGCACTTAAAGAGTTGATTTCTTGGCTTAAATCTCTATTAAAATCAGCTTATACAAACAAGCAACATCAGCATATAAATATATAGCTAATTAAGTAATACGATGTAATTAAGTAAAGTGTTACGAAGTTGGTAATAAAAGTGAACACTCACTAGTCACTTCTTTATTCATGAAATGTCAAATTTGCCCCTTATTTTTGCTCCTTTAACCCTTACTCGTATGTTTAGTTGGAAAATGGTACTCGCTTTATTAAGGTGACACGTGGAATAGAAGCCAGTTTTTTACTAAAAGAGCTGTGGTATGGGGAGTAAAAAGAAATTGAACACTCGCGAGCTAAGTAACATGGAAATGGGACATGGAAACGGCACACCGAAAAATGATAATTTTAAAAAATATAGGACATGAAATATGAAAAATATGTAAATATTAAAAATATAAGGGTAATTTTATAAATTTTAATTTTTCATATACACACACATTTATATAAGGTTAGTTTTTTTCTTCACATGTGTTGCACGTAGTGCTCGTTATTGATATAAATATGTTATTAAATTATTTTTTTACTTTTAAAATTAAACCATATTACTTGTTATCAATGAATTTATGGTACAAAAATAAAAATTTATATATCTTTTTAATTGTAATTATTCAATATTCAATTTATGTGTTTTAATTTTAGGTCTTCAATTTTCAATCCATACTTCAATAGTTCGAATAATAAAAAAATTTGTAAAATTTTCCTCAATTTTTTTTAGATAGAGAAGAATAATCATTTTCCATGTTTAATTTTCATATATTTATACATCTCAAGATCTAATTATAGCTCCCCAAAAGCCCTAAAAGGATTATAACTTGTTTCAATTAATTACAAGCAGCCTTTTAAAATTTAGATTTCGATCAAGACTGCACATCACATAACTTCTGATTTGTGACTCACTTTGCAAGTATTTACAACCATTAAATGGCCAAGACTTCTCCATGAAAGTTGTAGATCTCGATTTTCTCTTGAATTTAGGTTCTTGAATCATCGATTCTGAGTCTTTTAGCTCAAGTTATAACTCGAATGTGATACACTTTCGACTTGCGAATTTCACATTGAAACTTAATATAAATATAAATTTAATGTAAATAAACAAATTAATCATTAATTCTACTCTAAAAAAACATAATTAATTAATCTAAATTAATTACTAAATAGGCTTTAGATAATTAGTTCATGACTATAAGAAATAAAATACCCAAACTAAGCAAAAGCATAGAATTCATGATAGAAAAATAAAGCTATTGATTTGTAACTCACTTTTCAGGTATTTGTTGTTTTCAAATAGCCACAAATCCTTCATGAAAGTTGCAGCTGTCTATTTCATCTTGAATTTAGGCTTTTGGAGCATTTTACTTTGAGTCTTCTAGCTCAAATTATGGCCCGTCGAATATGTTGAACTTTCAAGCTGCGAATTTCACATTAAAAATATGAATTTCCTAAAAAAATTCAATATAAATATGAATTTAATTTAAATAAACTATAATTAATCACTAATTATACTCTAATCATAATCTAAATTAATTACTAAATAGACTTTAAATAGTTGATGGCTATATAAAATAAACCACTCAAACTAATAAAAAACAAATAATTTATATATATATATATCTTTTAAATTTTAGGTCTTAAATCTTCAATTCATACTTCAATAACTTGAATGAATGATAGAAAATTTTATCAAATCAACTTCCTTGTTTTGATCTATTTATCTCCACCAAGATTTAACTATATATATATATATATATATATATATATATATATATATATATATATATATATATATATATTGCTGGTGTTGTTGTATTGGTAAATCCGGGTAATCTTGGTAGGCTCAATATGTGTTGTTGAGTATAGAAGTGTGTTTCTTTTGTAGGAGGGGCTCCACTTCGATGGAGAGATATCCGTTTTACAGAGGAGATGCTGCTGAATTTTCAGTAGGATTTTCTCGTAAAACGTGATATCGAGTTAAAAGATTATAATAATAGAAATCGTTATATTGTTAATAATAGAAAAGGTTAAAGAGATCCTTACATAAAAGTTTAGAATTCGTTAGGAAATAGGATACTGTTGATGTTATTCTAAATTCTGCTATTATTTTTATTTTGTAGAGAGTTTCAAAGGCCGAGAAAGCCCTAGCACATCAGAAGCGCACGAAAGCGTGCGTTCTTCCTGTGTGTCAATTTCATATTTTTGATTTACTCGTAGAACTCATTTTTATTATTATTATATTATTATTATTATTTATCATATTCATTAGCATACATGTTCATGTTTCATATCACATCATATATATATTGCTTGGTGTAGTTCTCGGGCATCAATCCTTTATTTAGTTGTATAACTGTGGCTTGCTAGGTGTAGTGCTCGGGCGACAATTATATCAGTGTCTGGGGCTTGCTCAGTGTAGTTCTTGAAGGCCAAATGAATAATGGATTAAGAGAACAATTTTGGATTAAGAGAACTTGGATGACTATGAGGTAGAGGGTTATTATGTGTTCTACCTCGATCCTCCTCCATGTTTGCAGTGATAATTGCATTCATCAGAATGATTGCGTGTATATAATATTATATAAATATTATATTGTGTGATCATATGCAAAGTAGGTTGCATTTTATAAATATGATATTGATTCACTCAGTGAGGTCTGACTCTCCTCAACTTATTTTTTTAGGATTTTTCTTTTCAGACCTCCTATCTTAACTCTCTACGCCGGTTTTCTTCTTCACCGACGATCTTAAGTATGTTTTGACTATCAGTGTTCATATATAATTATTCTAGAGCTGCAGTAGTAATTGTTTGCCTAGGAATTGCCATTATGGATGTTATATTGACTAATATGCAAAAATATTATTATTACAGTCTGTTGGTCCCAGGCTAGTCTCAAGAGGAGGGGGGTGTGAATTGAGTCTATTTAAAAAACTTTTTAGTTTTGAAACTAATGATATTGAAGCTAATAATGGAAAGAACTTTTTATCAAACTAATTTTTAAGTTTTTATAAATATAATGTTAGACTGAAAACCAGAAACTCATAGACTGGTTTTTGAATCTGCAGGAAATCAGTCTAGCCTTAAAAATCAAACAGATCCTTAAGCTTAAACTCTTTTTTGAATAACTTCCATTCGATACATCTAGGAGGTATCGATTTGGTTCTTTTTCTTTCTTGGACTTTTTTCGAAGTCTGAGCTTTGGTTTTGTTAGATGCAGTAGTCTCTATTTATTCGATCTTCTTCCTTTTTACCATCTTTGGAATAGCACTGAGTTTTTGAGAGATTGAGTTATTAGGGTTTTTGAGAAGAAGGTTACAGCTTTGATTGTGAGTTTAGAATAAAAGAGGGATTTTTAGAGAGACGAGTCTTTTAAGGAGATTTGGGAAGATTGAGTGAGAGTAACGTTTAGAAAATTGAATTCTATGCCATTACTTCATCTCAGTTTTTTATTTCTCTCTCATCAGTCTCAACAGATCCAATTTAAATACCTGTCAGTGTTTACCTTTGCCACATGGTTGACTCTTTTAGGTTTTTATTTCCAGCTTTCAAACAAATACCACACTCATGAAAGGAATTAGTTAAAAAAAAAAAACAGGACTTGTTAAAGAGATAAATTCACGAGAAATTGAGTCCTTATCGTAAACAATCAAAAACAGAAAATATATATTTTGGATTATAAATATTTCAATTTTTAATTTTTGAATATTTTAAACCATAAAATAAAGGAAGCGGAATACTAAATCACATGCATGAGAAAAATGTAATATATACAAATATGACAAAAAAATGCAAATTTGAGTTTCAAGAAGTGTGGAGCTATTGGTCTAGCTTCAAGATGCCAAGCTCTCTTTTGATTCTGTAAAAGGTTTTCTCATTGAGGGGTTTAGTGAAGATATCAGTCAATTGTTTCTATGTAGGTACAAAGACCATTTTAATATCATTATTTTGAATCTGATCTCTACTGAAATGATGCCTTATTTCAATATACTTTGTGTGTGAAAGCAAAACAGGGTTTTGCTTAAGCTAATATCACTTGTATTATCACATAAGATAGGAATATTAGAGTAAGTCATACCAAAATCTTCCAATTCTTGTCTTATCTAAAGAATTTGAGCCACATAACTTCCAGCAGCTATATACTCAACTTCAACAGTGGACAGACTGATTGAAGTTTGCTTCTTGCTGTTCCATAAAAATAAAGCTTGACCTAGAAACTGACAGCTTCCAGATATGCTTTTTCTATCAACACGGCTCCCTGCAAAATTAGCATCACTATATCCTATTAGATCAATAGTAGTATCTTTAGGATACCAATTACCTAAGTCTTGAGTTCTAACAAGATATCTGATTATCCTTTTAACAACAACAAGGTGTGATTCTTTTGGGTTAGCTTGAAAACGAGCACAAAGACATGCACTGAAATGAACATCAGGCCTACTTGCTATAAGATAAAATAATGATCCTATCATACCTCTGTACAGCTTGCATTCAACTGATTTACCTTTTTCATCTTTCTCCATTTCGATTGTAGTGCTCTTTTCAAACTCATTCTTAATAAGAGTGTTGAATTCTTTACAAAGCTTTTGTTGAGTTGATCCAAACACTATATCATCCACGTAGACTTGAACCACTAGAATCTCATCTTTAAAGCTTTTGGTAAATAGTGTGTTTACCTATTTGGGCAACTAATCATTGTTTTGATGTTGATCATTAACCTAAGTCCAAGAAATTAACATCAGCTTTTATTTTGAAGTTCATTATAAGCCATTTGGCACTTAAGAAGCAGTGTATCACACTAGTAAAGGTGATCAAACTGCAGGAGCTGCCTCTTTGAGAACGGCCCTGTTTGATGAACGGCTCCTTGTTCTACGAGCGACTCTCTGATTAGATAAAGCCACAGGAGTGACTCCCTGGTTGAGAGCGGCTCTCTGTTTATAAGCGACTCCCTGTGTTGAGAAACGGCTCTCTGTTATATGGCAGCTCTCTGTTTTTTGATCAAACCGCGGGAGTGAAATCACCGGGCAAAGAATGCATATGAGAGAGTGGCTAGATTGCCTGAGGGAGCGGCTTGATTAACTTTTGACTTCCTTTGAGGAGCGGCTCTGTCTTATCAAATCGCGGGGGCGATTTAGTCTATCATGGGCGCGACCTTGAACCTTCAAAAAGGGGCTCTCTATTTCTCAAATCATGGGTGCGATTTGGTATGTTACGGATACGGCTCTAATCACACGAGCAAAAGAGACTCAACAATGAGCTCGTTCTTCAGTAAAGAGCCCAGCAACAACAAACTCATTGTAGTTAACAACGAGTTCATTACAACTAAATAATCAACTCGTTGTTAACTCACAACGATCATTGTTTGCTTGACATGTGCATTTAATGCTTCATTCTAAAAGAGGGAAAAAAGGAGAAACAGGCTCTATTTTGCATTTAATGCTCTCCAACGGTCAAGAAATAATCTGGGAGTTTAAAAGCAAGCTTGAAACTCATATTGAAGGTAATCAACATCTCTCAAATATTCAATAAAAGAGCAAATTACTTTAATTTAGTTGTAAAACCTAATTTCCATATTATTCTATTATTGGTGATTCAATTGAGCCTTGTGAGCTCTTGTAATTCCTTGTAAGTCTAGCTTATTGGTGAGTGAGGTTTAGGAATTGATTTGTGGAAAGGTTTAAGTGTTGTCCTAAGATAAAAACACTTGGGTCAAGGGTTTCTAGAGAGAGAAACACTTGGGATAGGTTTTAGTGGGTTAAGCCTTGAGAAAACCACTTTGTAAGGTTTAGAGTGATCCAAAACTCTAGTAAACAATCTTGATTGATAGTGGAATACCCAATTGTGGACTGGGGAGTGGATGTAGGACTTATTGTGTCCGAACCACTATAAATTCCTTGTCTTGTGGTTGATTGGATTGTTAAGCTTTTATTTTTTTAATTATCCACTAATTCACCCCCCCCCCCCCCCCCTCTTAGTGCTTTGGGATTTCAATTGGTATCAGAGCTTGGAGCTTGAAGTTTTTTAACCTTAAGTGGTCAAGCTAGATCAAATGGCATAAGAGGCAAGCATTGGTAGTCTTAAACCTTTCTTTGACGGAACCGATTATCCCTTATGGAAGCACAAAATGGAGTTTTACTTAGATAGTGAGACAATCAATCTATGGGATGTGGTTCTTGATGGATGGTCACCTCCTATAACAAAGGAATGAGACAAGAAGATTCTAATCACAAGAAAAGATTGGTCTAAAGATCAAAAGGAAGAAAATGCAAAGAATAGAAAAGCCGTCACCATTCTTCTAAGTTCTTTATCAAGAGAAGAATGTTGCAGAGTACAAAGATGTGATAGTGCTAAAGATGTGTGGGAGACTCTACAAAACTATCATGAAGGCACCTCATAAGTGAGACAACAAAAATGTCAAATGCCCATCTATGAGTATGAGACATTCAAGTGCAAGCCTAATGAGAGAGTGACGGAAATGACAAATAGGATCATGGACATCATCACAAATCTCAAGAAGCTTGGAAAGATTTATTCCAAGACCGACATCAATCACAAGATTCTTAGAACTCTTCCAAAGAAGCTTTGGGAATTAAAGGTCACCTCCATTAAATAAGCTAATAATCTCTCAACATTGGCTCATAATGAACTCATAGGGAAACTTCTAACCTATGAGATGGAGAATGATGAAGATGAGAAGGAAGACAAAAAGAAGACAATTGCTTTCAAAGCTTAACAAGAAGAAAGACCTTCTCATTCCAAAGATAAAAGCTATCACAATCATCATCGATAACAACAACAACAAGAGACTAGTGAGAGTGAAAGTCAACAAGAAGATAGTGAAGTTGAAAA
>CANYLF010113228.1:0-16212 GCA_948193215.1 Bocquillonia castaneifolia
TATCTTAATTTACAGCATATATCTAGGATCTTTACTTTCTTCACCTCCCAACGAGCTTGTCCAAGTAGGATCAGTCATCTTTTATGGTACAAATTAATCAATATATAAAATCTGTGGAAATTAAGTTCCATACCAACGGTGACAATGCAAGGAAATTAATTCAGCGGGTCAAAAATATAATAAGAAACTAAAACTAAGATTAAAGAAAAAATTTATATCTAAATTAAGAAAATATCATTTTTAAATGAAATAGTAGATTTCATTTTAAGACGGTTCAATCCTAATAAAAGAATTAATTTCATTAACAAATAAATTTTTATATTTGGTATATTAAATTAAAAATACATAACTCAATAGTATTTTTGTCATGGTAAAAATTTTAACCGCGATTGATAATAAAAAAATTAAAAATTCTATCAAATTTAATTTATTTATCATCTATTTTATGAATTTAAAAAATAAAATTTTAAATGAACTTTGATTTAAATTAAAGATAAAATTATAAATGAATTCTATAAAATTTTATGAACGAATATACCAAATATAATGTAAAAGTTTAAAGAAAATATGTTTTAAGAAATTATACTTTGATATATTCAACTCAACTAAACCTTAATTCTAAATTTATTTAAGGTTGGCTATAGGAATTTTTTTATCTCTATTCAGAATGATTTTGGAATAAAATCCTTCGAAATTGACCCCATATATTCATATTTTAATGAAATGTTACTGTGATCAAATTTATAAATATACAAAGTTTTTAAACCTATAATATAAATACAAAAAAAATATTAAAAGGGTACAACAAAAACGAAAAAACTTTGAGCGAGTCATTTGACCCCACACTCTTAAATATCGCATCGCCCCTGCATACCAAACATTCTCCAAACTTTCAGCTTCCTTAGCCATTAATGGTAAAGTCTATAACCTTTTAAGCATATATTTAGTCTCTACTTTCTTCAAGTCCAACGAGCTTGTCCAAGTGGGATGAGTCATCTTTTATGGTACAAATTAATCAATATATAAAATATGTGGAAATTAAGTTTCAGGCTTGGACTACGATGGTCCGGACCATTAGTAGTCTGAAGTTAAAATAACTAGTTTGTAATCCGCGCAACATTTAATTGTTATATAAAATTATGAAAATTTACGTAGTAATTGAAAATTAACATAACATATATATAAGTCAATAATTATTTATATATAAATAAATTAATATTAAATATATTATCCAAAAAGTCTATTTTTGAATTACAACCAAAAATATTAGTTGCGTCTTAAACAAATTAAATTTCATATACAGTCGTTACAACGGATTTTTTCGTTGCTAATTCCATTACTATAATTAGAAACCGATTTAGCAACGGATTTATCCGTTGCTAATTCCCTTTTTTTTAATAAATTTTTATTTGCAACGGATTTAGCAACAGATTTATCCGTCGCTAAATTTCGTAACAAATTTAGAGACGGATTTATTTGGTCCTCATCTAATCAAATTTTTCGTCTCTAATTACTTAGCAACGGATTTTTTTGTTGCTAATTAGCAACGGATTCAATCCGTTTCTAAATCCGTTGCTAATTAGCTACGGATGAAATCCGTTGCTAAATCCGTCTCTAATTAGAAATGGATTGAATCCGTTTCTAAATCCGTCGTTAATTAGCAAAGGATTAAATCCGTTGCTAAATCCGTCGCTAATTAGCAACGGCCTGTCCTCTTTTTCCCTTAGCGACGAGGTTTTTAGCAACGTACTAAATCCGTTGCTAACGAAATTAGCGACGGATTTTCCAGATTTAGCAACGGATTTAATCCGTTGCTAATCCGGATTTTTCTTGTAGTGTTATCAAAATATTTTACATTTTTTATAAATATAATATTTTTACAATATTCATATGTTTTATAATTATCTTTTTTTTATAATTATTATTATCCCGAGTATCCGGATCCCCATTTGGAGTCCTGACTAATCCCGGTTGAGTGAGTTCTATAATTATCTTGTTTAATATTTATTGAAATTTTAGTATTTTTTACGAAAGATGATGTTTTTTTATAGTTATTGCCTCCGTGATATCCCAGCTGTTTGAACCCAGACTAAAAAAAATATTAGTTGCATCCTGTAAAGAAATTAAATTTCATGTCTATACTTTTTAATATTTATTGAAATTTTAGTATTTTTTATGAAAGATAAAGTTAAGTATTGTAATTCATATCAAAAAAAAAGTTGAGTATTGTAATTTTTAAAATTTTAAGATTATCTAAATAATTTTCATTTTTTATAAAATTAAATATTTTTACAATATTTATAATATATTCTATAATTATCTACTTTTTTTTAATTTTTATATATTACCTAGTGTTCAATTTAATAAATGAAACCAAAATTTATTAAAAAAAAAGAAAGAATGATTAAAAAGAATAAAATTGATTATGTGATATGTAAATTATATTGCTTTTAAATTTTAAAGTAACCTATAATTCATCAATTAATCAATTTTTAATTTTTTTTTACGTTAATCAATTCTAAGATTTTTTTTATATTTTCATATATTCTATATATCTCAGTTTCATCAATAATATTTTTTTATTAAACTATATACAAATAAAATAATATTTTAAATAAAATATAAAATTTATATTAAATTAGTATATCCTACATATGTATTGTATTTATTTTTATAAAAAATTATTTAAATAAATAGATGAATTGGATTATAAATATTTTTTTCGAAGATCAATTGTCATAAATATAATTATTAAGAAATAAAACTTAGTCACAAAAAAGTAGCTAAAAAATAAATTTTATTTTTAATTAAAAATTTTAAATTATATAAATTGTAGTTATAATTAGTATATATCATTAATAGAATGGTGAAGATAAATTTAAAGTTAAAAAAATACAACTATTGAAAAGAAAAATATAATATAAAATAAATACTAAATATGCATATAATAATTAAATGTATAGAAGAGTGGTAATCTCTTTAATTAAGAGAGTTAATATTGCTAATTAACCTACAATTGCCACATAAGTAATTGAGTTAAAATTGAACTAACAATGATGACTTCTTTGCTATTATATAATATATAGATATTTCTAAAGGCGGGACTCATATATTCAGAAAGTGATTCTCTTCTCTCCTTCACATGTGCGCGTTGTTTCAGAATTCAATTCTCTTATTATTACAGCGTATGCCGTAACGGTCTGTTTGGTTCAATTCCAAGTTAAAAATGGAATTCATTTTCAAAAGAATTACTTTATCTAGTATGCTCATGATAATTTAGGAATTCAATTTAAATGAAATGAAAGAAAGATGCATTTAGTATAATTCTTCAATTCAATGAAATAATTTATGTGGTCCAAAATACCCTTTTACACGTGTTATGTATTTTTTCTTAAAACCAATTATATAACTATTTTTTATTTACATCCTCAGTATATTTTTTTACACTAATTTCAGCTTCTTTTATGGGTATTAAATTGTAGTTTATTCTTGAAACCATATTATTCTTCTTTCTATTATTTTCAATTTGTGAAATCTTTTTGAATGATTATGAACCTTATAAAGAATAATAATTGATGAGCCACCTGTATATAAATATGACTTTCAATTCACTGGATTTTCTCCTCAAATTACCTTGGGAATATATATATATATATATATATATATATAATCGGATTATAGTCTATAAAAATTGTTAGGTTTTTATTTAATTTTTTCATCATTTAAATCATTTTTAGCACTTATTTATTGTATTTTTGTTAATTGCTGTGTTCGGTGTGTATAGGATCAATCTAGGACAAATTTGGAGTCAAAACGAAGGAGAAAACGCATGGTCAAACCTCAGACTAGACCATTGACCGTGGGCTCACACTGGTGGTCCGGGCTTAATAGGTGCGAAATGGCAGACCGGACCAGTGCCGGTCCAGTTTGCTTCTCTCCCTTTGTAATAAAATTGGCAGAAGCAAATTTGTAGCCGTCCGGCCTGCATCATTGGAGCGCATTTCCAGAGTATTTTTTGTTCGATTATGGACAGTTTGGACGGTTTATGGAGTGGTTTAGTCCGGGTTTAGAAGGGTTTTGAGGGTTTTTTTAGGGAAACAATATGAACACTCCCTAATTTTTCATTAGCCTCCATCTATCACCTCACTTAACACACAAAAACACACACAACTCTCTTAAGGGGCAGATTATCTCTACAGGCAAGAGAGGAAATTGCTGGGCTCTCCAATTTATTTCTCTCTCAATTTCTTCATTGTTGTAAGGATTGAAGGTGTATTCCACATTGTTTTAAAGAATTAAATCTTGTGTTTCAACTACTTACACTAAGATGATTCTTCCTTAATTCTCATTTTAATTTAATTATGTTTATATTTTATTTCATTGTTCTTAATATTTGTTTATTGATTTTAATTATGTGTTGGAACTAATTCTCCTACTAGAGGGAAGGATGTAGTCTTGTAGGGGGTAATTTAATTATCAATGTTTGATTAGCTATTTAATTATAGTTTTTCTTGTTTTATTCATTTAATTTGATTTCCAAGAGCTTATCAGCATATTTATTGATTGGCCAACTCCAATGTATGTTTATTAGGTTTATGGTTCAATGGAAGGGTTGAAATAAACTGGAATTGGAAATTGAACTTGTTTCAACGTTAATACAGCAACTGAAATTAACCTAAACTTGAATTAAGAATTTGCTTAATGGTTTCGATTGTTTTTAATTGGTGTGCATCAAAAGAGTAGCATAGCCAGTTCATTTGAATACGTTTTTCTACCTCAGGAGAGGATTAAAATATTTTCATAAAATGCTGCTTAAATGAATTGTGATTGATAATTAAGTTATCCCTCTAAATGAAATCCCGGACTCTAGTGCATGTTTTATTGATTTTATCTATTGTATTAATTTCTATTAATCATGAGTTATTTTCCTACTTTGAATTTAATTAAGTCAATTTAATTCTTAAAATAATTCAAAATCAATCAAGGGTATTCGTTTTAATTTTCTGCACATTGTCATTTTAATCAAAAAATAGATTTTTATACGATTGTCCTTGTGGATTTATCGACCTTGTACTCCGACTTTATTACTACAACTTTCCATACACTTGTGGATTGCTAGTTTATATATATATATATATATATATATACACTCTTCTTTCTATTCTTTTAGATTTGTGAAACCTTTTTGAATGATTATAAACCTTATAAAGAATAATAATTGATGAGCCACCTGTATATAAATATGACTTTTAATTCATTGGATTTTCTCCTCAAATTACCTTGGGAATATATATATATATATGTGTCTGTGTGTCTGTGTGTAAGCAAGGTACTTCACTCTATCACTATAGACCAACAATACAGAAATTTGAAGTTTGAAAGAAATACCAAATAATTCAACCAACTAATCGATATCTTGGTGCATCTATGTTTGGAACTTTAACTTGGATATGGGTGCAATCAAGTTCACCAATACAATTCTATACAATAAATAGAATTTATCAAAATCCTAATATCATATTATATTACTATAATTTAAAAAAAATGTTATTAGCCTAAGGTAATTATCTACCTAAAAATAAGGATAAAATCTCTCTCCATTCAATATTTCTAGAGGAATTGTGAAGCCATCTGGTTGCACTAAGTTCTCATCTTTTAAATATACGATTACTCTAAGAACTTGATGAAAATGGCGGCTTATAGTTTCCCCACTTCAACGAAAAAAAAAGTTCACAACATGATTCTTTACATTATGAGATATGATGTATAAAAAATTTGCAACTTGTTCCTCCACAGAACTGAATTGAGTATCTCTAAGTAGATTTTTTTGTTTCAAAATGTTGACTAGTATTGTAAATGCACTAGGTCCCACACATAAGATGTCTTTAGCATTTGGGTTATTTTCTATTTGCCACATTAACTCTTGTCGAACAATTTGTCTTCTAGTATTAGAATCATTCATTGGCCTCTCAATAAATTGATAAACATGAACCAAGAAAGCTAAATAGCCAACATAACCAGTGAAGGTTGCTATTACATTCCTCTCAATATTCCTTATCCTTGATATTTTCTACTAAACAAGACATCGGTAAATGGGTAGTAAACTTTCAGAGATTACAGAAGAGAAGAAAATATGTTTAATTACTATCCAGATATTATCTATCACAAAGGCAGTTAGTCAGTCAGAGGTTAATGTTTAATTACTGGAGATTTCTTGGAAACTTAGAAACACATGTTGTAATTCAAGGAACAAAGTGAAACTTACTGCACTGCCTCTCTTCATAAGAGAAACAAAGATATAAAAAGCTGAGCACCCCAAATCATCAAACCTGAGCAACGAATTTATCTTTATCTCATGATAAAATGTGCTGAAAATTCAAAATCCATGTAAAATCACACAACTAAAGCCAACTCAGAAATCTATATTACTAAAAATATAGATTTCTAGTAATAGCAACACATAAAAGAATCCTCCAAGTAGAAATGCAAACAATCAAGTTTTCACTCATAAAATAGCAACATATAAAAAAAATCCTCCAAGTAGAAATGTAATAAAAATGTGAACAAAAAATTGCTCGTTGGCTAATGGATAGCAACCTTTAATTTTTGATGCTAATCAACTATGGCATAGTATCAGTATTTTTGATACTGGTATTTGAGTCTATAAGAAAGGGGGAAAAATAAAGGAGATAGAGTCAGACTGAGTCTCAAGCTTATAGAATCAAGAGGACAGACTGAAGCTTATGTTGACAAGTCTATGTTTATTCTGAAGTTGATGTAATTATTGCTTTCTTTTTAGAATATATGTAGGTATGATTGAGAGAATGCATTGTGCATCCACGTGTATATAATTTTGTGCATTCTCAGAAGATTCAAAAATGGTCAGCATATAGGATCAATCTGCTATTTCTGGCAGCTAGGAAAAGGACGGAATCTGTTGAGCATATTCCCTTGTTTCATGGAGAATTTTATTCTTCCAATTTTTTTGCATTTTTCTTTTATTTTTTAGTGCACAGCTGTCTCATTCTAGATAAGGACACTATAGTATTTTTGCCAAGTAGGGCAACATTTCTAGAAGCATTATAGATACTTTCCAAGAGCACTATATATACATAGCATTCTGCATGTATTTGGCAGAATCAAGCAGAATAGACCAATATAGTCGAGCATAGGGCATTTGAGCATGAATCATTTCATTACCCTCTCTCAATCATATCAATAGAGCTTGTAATTAGTAATGGAGAGATTTTAAATATCTTTTATTTCTTTCAAAGGTTAGCAAGTCCCTGTTAATGCTTGTATAGTTTTAAAAGCTATTGAAAATCTATAATTAGCTTGAAGCTGTATTGAAAGGTTTTCTCTGATCCTACAAAAGAGAATAGTGAAGTTTGGAAATTCTAAGATCGCTAATCTTGGGTAGTGAATGTAGTCTTACGATGAACCACTATAAATCTCTGAGTCTTTTCTTACTCTTTATTATTATTACTGTTTTTCAATCTGTTCTCTTGTTTGATAACGTTACTATCTAGTAATATTTTTCAAAGATTTTCAGTTTCATTAAAATGTTATTCAGTTTAAAATGATATATATAAAAACTTAAAAAATTAGTTTGATAAACAGCTCTTTCCATTATTAGTTTCAATACCTTGAAAAATTATGGGAGAGATGTTCCAGAAAGTGAACAGGTCAAGAAGCTACTGAGATCTTTGCCAACAAAATGGGAAACCAAGGTAATGCTGATTACTGAAGCTAAAGATCTCAATACCTTATCCTATGATGAGCTTGTTGGTTCTCTAATAGCACATGAGACAAATAAATAACTTCAGAAGCTAAAAGGAGAAAAGGAGATGTAGCTCTAAAATCTGAAACTATAGAAGATTCAAACTCAAGCATTGAAGAAGATGACGTTGCTTTTATCACTAGAAAGTTTAGGAGAATGTTCAAGAAATGAAGAAAGCAATATAGGAAAAATGTAAAGAAATTTCTAGGATCTAAACCTGACTACAAGAAAGATAGCAATGAGATTATTTGCTATGAGTGCAACAAATCGGGACATGTCAAGACTAGTTGTCCAAGGTTGAAAAAGAAAGGGAAAAAGGAGAAGTCAAAGATGGCACTAGCAGCCATATGGAGTGTCAGTGAGAGTTCAGATTCTAAAGGCAGCATTGAACCTGAAGAAGTAGCAAATCTCTGTTTGATAGCAAAAGAAGTTGAAGCTGAAAAGTTTGAAGCTGATGAGAAAAAGAATCAGAAATCTAAACTAGAAACATCTGAAGCTGAGGTAAATTTTCTTAAACTTGAAACTCCTGAAGATTTGTAAAATACCATGCTAGAACTCTATCATGGATATGAAAGAATAGCTAAAAAATATGTTGCTCTAAAATGAAAGTGTAGACAGCTTGAAACTGGAAAACGAGTTCATGTTTGTTGTGTTTCTATTAGCACCTATGAGGAACTTGCTAAAAAGGAAAGAATGGCTACTGAGATGTATGATGAGATTGAAAAGAAACTTTTGAAAGCTGTAAATGATCTTTATGTAACTAAGCAACAAGTTGAATTGAATGAGGATGTTTACATGGTAACCTTTTCAAGAAAATGAAGTTTTACAAAAGAAAGTTGATTCTCTTACAAAAGATCTTAAAAAGTTTACAAATGGTAGACAAAATCTTGACGTATTATTGAGAAATCAATGTATTCCCAATGATAAGACAGGATTAGGCTACAGTGGATTCAATACTGGATTAGAATATGCTAATACTAGTAAAGAATTTGGCTCAAAAGTTTTTCAAGCTAAATAGAAGGTTTTTGAAACTAGACACTCAAGAAAATTTTTTTCCGAGACATGCATATCATTCATACGAGACAAGTGCAAGATGTTTCTTTTGCAATCACATTGGACATGTTGTGAAGTTTTGTGCTTATAAAAGGAATAGATAGGGATACACACTTGAGTGGAGACCAAAAGTTTCCATACAGAATATTGAAGCTAACCAGTTATGACCCAACTCAGCTTGGGTACCTAAAACTAACTAATTTCTTACATGTATGCCTAAAGAGCAAGCAGAAGCTGAATGAATGGTATGTGGATAGCGCTTGTTCTAAGCACATGACTGGGGATACATCTTTGTTCACCAGATTGAAAATGAAGAATAAAGGACCAGTCAGTTTTGGAGATAGCAATACATCAAGAATTATTGGTTCAGGCTTACTTGGGTCAAGTCCAACAATCAATGATGTGTCATTAGTAAAGGACCTCAGGTTCAATCTTCTGAGTGTGAGTCAACTCTGTGATAGAAACTTCAGAGTGATCTTTGAACCTAATCACTATGAAATTCAAAGTATTCAAGATGATCAGAATGTGTTTGTTGGTAAAAGACAGGAAAATATATATGTGATTGATTTTGATGAAGCTCAAGTAAGTAATTTTTGTTTAGCCTCAATTGACAATGAAAATTGGTTGTCGCATAAAAGATTAGGTTATGCATCTATGCATATCATTTCAAAGTTATCTAAGCATGATCTTGTGAAAAGGTCTTCCTAAGCTGAAGTATGGAAAAGATACTGTGTGTGATGCATGTCAGCTTGGAAAATAAACCAAAGCATCTTTCAAATCTAAAGGAACAGTCTACACTACTAGACATTTAGAATTAATTCACTTTGACTTATTTGGACCTATTACTCCATGCAGCTTAGGAGGAAAAACATATGCATTTGTGATCATTGATAATTATTCCAGATTCACATGGACCTTGTTTATGACAAACAAGAATGAGGCTTTTGACAAGTTTGTTAGTTTGTGCAGAAAAATTCAAAACATGCAGGGGTATAACATAACAGCTCTTCAGAGTGATCATGGAAGAGAGTTTGACAATAAATCCTTCGAGCATTTCTGCAATCAGTTTGGAATAAGTCACAATTTCTCAGCTCCAAGAACTCCACAACAAAATGGAGCTATTGAAAGGAAAAACAGATCACTCCAGGAAATGGCAAAAAGCATGTTGAATGAAGCTAATCTTTCAAAGTATTTTTGGGCTAAAGCTATCAACACAGCTTGTT
This sequence comes from Bocquillonia castaneifolia, assembly GCA_948193215.1. Lineage (NCBI taxonomy): Eukaryota > Viridiplantae > Streptophyta > Magnoliopsida > Malpighiales > Euphorbiaceae > Bocquillonia > Bocquillonia castaneifolia. The sequence goes on from CANYLF010113228.1 coordinate 10,057, forward strand.
ACATTTAAAATCGTGCATTAGTGAGATCTAAACTAAAGAAGACTCCATATGAATTATGGAAAGGTAGGAAACCCAATATGAGTTATTTCAAAATCTTTGGTTGTAAGTGTTTCATTCATAATAATGATAAGACTCGGCTTGGTAAATTTAATCCTAAAAGTGATGAAGGTATTTTTCTTGGTTGTTCTGAACATGGTAAGGCTTACAAAATCTTTAATAAGCGTTCCTCGCTTGTTGAGGAATCAATTCATGTAATTTTTAAAGAAGCTTATCAAAATATATCTAGTGGAGATGTTGGAGAATTTATTGCAGAAAAGTATGATGAATAGGTTGAACCAAAAAATGTTCAGACTCAACAAGATATAGAACAGAAAGCTAATTAAGAGGAGACTCATGAAGCTGAGGCTCAGCAGAATGAACAACAAGGTGAAGCAAATGAGTTACCCATAAAATGGAGATATCACAGATATCATTCACTAGAAAATCTTTTGGTAAGTCTATCAAGTAAAGTCAGAACCAGACAGGAGCTCAAAAGAATGATGGGAAAAGTAGGCTCAGATTGAACCAAAGACTGTAAGTGAAGCTCAGCAAGATGAAAATTTGATAGTTGCCATGCAAGAAGAGTTGAATCAGTTTGAAAGAAACAAAGTATGGCATTTAGTACTTAAGACCAAGAATCAGCCTACAATTGGAATAAAATGAGTGTTCAAAAACAAGCTTGATGAACAAGGAAATATGGTGAGAAATAAAGCTCGTCTTGTGGCTAAAGGATACAACCAAGAAGAAGGAATTGACTTTGAAGAAACGTTTGCACCAGTAGCATGTCTTGAAGCTATTAGAATATTGTGTGCCTTTGATTGTTACAAAAACTTTCTTTTATATCAAATGGATGTCAAGAGTGCATTTTTGAATGGATTTCTTAAGGAAGAGTTTATGTTGAGCAGCCTCCTGGTTTTGAAGACCTCACTTATCCAGATCATGTGTTCAAGCTGATTAAAGTGCTCTATGGTCTCAAACAAGCTCCTAGAGCTTGGTATGAGAGATTGAGTAAATTTTTGCTTGATAATGGATTTGTGAGAGGAAAGGTAGACAAAATATTGTTTACCAAAAGTTTCAAAGATGAGATTCTAGTGGTTCAAGTCTACATGGATGATATCGTGTTTTGATCAACTCAATAAAAGCTTTGTAAAGAATTCAGCACTCTTATGAAGAATGAGTTTGAGATGAGCATGATAAGGGAACTCATCTTCTTCCTTGGACTTCAGATAAAACAGTTTGAGAATGGGATATTCATCAATCAGTCAAAGTACTTGAAAGAGCTAATCAAAAGATTTAAAATGACTGAAGCTAAAGAAAGCAAGACACCAATGAGCACCACAATCAAAATGGAGAAAGATGAAAAGGGTAAATCAGTTGAGTGCAAGCTGTACAGAGGTATGATAGGATCATTACTTTATCTTACAGCAAGTAGGCCTGATATTCATTTCAGTGTATGTCTTTGTGCTCGTTTTTAAGCTAATCCAAAAGAATCACACCTTGTTGCTGTTAAAAGGATAATCAGATATCTTGTTGGAACTCAAGACTTAGGTCTTTGGTATCTTAAAGATACTACTCTTGATCTAGTAGGATATAGTGATGCTGATTTTGTAGGTAGCCGTGTTGATAGAAAAAGCACTTCTGGAAGCTGTCAGTTTTTAGGTCAAGCTTTAGTTTCATGGAACAGCAAGAAGCAAACTTCAGTCAGTCTATCCACTACTGAAGATGAGTATATAGCTGCGGGAAGCTGTGTGGCTCAAATTCTATGGATAAGACAGGAATTGGAAGATTTTGGTATGACTTACTCTAACATTCCTATCTTATGTGATAATACAAGTACTATTAGCTTGAGCAAAAATCCTGTTTCGCATTCACACACAAAGCATATTGAAATAAGGCATCATTTCATCAGAGATCACATTTAAAACAATGATATTGAAATGGTCTTTGTACCCACATAGAAATAATTGGCTAATATCTTCACCAAACCCTTCAATGAGGAAACCTTTTATAGAATCAGAAGAGAGCTTGGCATCTTGAAGCTGGACCAATAGCTTCACACTTCTTGAATCTCAAAATTGCATTTTTTTTCTTTGGTCATATCTGTACATACTGCATTTTTTCCATGCATATGATTTAGTATTCTGCTTTCTTTATTTTATGGTTTAAAATATTCAAAAATTAAAAATTGAAATATTCAAAATCCAAAAATATATTTTCTATTTCTTTTTGATTGTTTGTGATAAGAACTCAATCTCTTATGATTTTATCTCTTCAACAATTTTTTTAAACTATTTTCCTTTTTGAGTATGGTATTTGTTTGGAAGCTGAAAACAGAAACCTACAAGGAGTCAACCACGTGGTAAAGGTAAAAACTGACAGGTATTTGAAATGGTTCTGTTGAGACTGATGAGAGAGAAACCTTAGCTGAGCTGAAATAAAGGCATAGAATTCAATTTTCTAATGTTATTATCACTCAATCTTCCCAAATCTCTTTAAAAGACATGTCTCTCTCTCTAAAAATCCATCCTTTCTTCTAAACTCACAATCAAAGTTGTAATTTCTTCTCAAAAACCCTAAACACTTAAATTTCTCAAAAACTCGGTGCTATTCCAAAGATTGTAAAAAGGAAGAAGATCGAAGAAGTTGAAACTGCAGCATGTACAAAATCTAGAGGTCAGTCCTCGAAAAAGTCAAAGAAAGATCTAGAACCGAAATTGATACCTCCTAGATGTATTGACTGGAAGTTTTTCGAAAAAGATAAGTTCAAGCTTAAGGATCCGTTTGATTTTCAAGGCTAGACTGATTTTCTGCAGATTAAAAAACCAGTCTATGAGTTTCTGGTTAGATAGTTTTTTTAGAAGCTAGATATTGAGGACAAGGAGGCTCATACTTTTTTAGTTGTTGTCAAAGGAAAAAAGTATGTAACGCTAGACATAATTGCTGAAGCTTATGGGATTCTAAATGAAGGAGTCAAAATTGGTATACCCATAAGTGCTCAATAGATTCTAAAAAGGATTATTCATAGGTTTTTAACTCATTACATAGCACCCAGGCTAGGAAGTCTTAACAATGTTAATTCTACTGATGTATGCATTTTATGGCATGTGCTGAAAAACAAAAAGGTTAATCTGTGCTATATTATGTATCACTACTTTATGGGGCTTGAGTCTGGTAGGAGTAATAGAGGTCTTCCTTATGGAATGAAGTTGACTACTTTGTTTGAACACTTAGGAGTGAGTCTAGTAGGGAGTTTTTCAAAAGAAGTTCATAAAGATAGTTGGGTAGATAAAAATTTTATGGTTGGTCTGGTCAAAGTAAGAAAGAAAAATAACACATACTTTGGAGAATATGATGATGTGTTATTGGCTGCTACTAATGTTGAACCTATTAAGGTTGAGTCTAATGTTGAAAAAGATGATCAGTCTGATCAGGAAGGCAATGAAACTCCTGAGGAAGAGATTGTAATTGATTTAGGTTAGTTAGTAGTTGAAGTTAAGCAACTGACTGGTGGGTCAGCTGTTAAAATGAATGTGTTTAGACAAATTGAAAGAGGAAAAGATTGAGGCAGAAAAAAAAAGGAGAGTAGAGGAAAAATAAAAGAAAAGAAAGGAAGAAAGAAAAAGGAGAGAGGAAGAGAGAAAAAGAATAGAAGAAGAGGAGAAAAAAAGAAAAGAAGATGAAGAACTAAAAAGAAAAATGGACTTGCTAGAAAAACAGAAAGAAAAAGAAATAGAAAATGAGAGACAAAAAGAGAGGAAGCGAGAAAGAAAAGAGAAGGAAAGAAAAAGAAAATAGAGACTGAGAGTACACAAAAATACAAGTCCAAACTCAGAGTTCCAAAGTCCTTGAGAAAATTCGTGTTGAGTTTTTAGATGAAAGTGAAGCTGAAGAAGAGGTAGCAGGTGCCTATGAGAGATCTTGAGAAAAACAAGAATAAGAAAGTCACTTTCCTGTTTGATGGTGTGGTATACTCAAGAAAGGAGATCAATGTAATCCTGGACAGAGAAGAATCAGGGGACACACAGATCAAAGTCACTGTTAAAAGCAATACTGAAGCTCTACAAGGGGAATATGAAAGAATAAAGACCAAAATGAGGGAAGAACTAGATTTTGCTGTTGAAAGTTTCAAAGGTGTAATGAATAGTCTTCTTATTTTTTGTCAAAAAGAAATGGAGAGGTTGAAGCTAAAGATGAGTTCAGTAATGCCTGAAACAGTTCAAACTGATGCAGGGTCAAGTGATCATCAAGCAGAAACCGGGAAAGAATCACAAGTTGAACCTATTCAAGGAGAAAAGACTACTGAAGAAATAATAATTGGGATCGTTGAAGTTGTGAATGAGGAAATTAGAACTGCTGAAACTGAAGCGGCTGAAACTGAAGCTGTTGAAACTAAAGTTCCTGTGATTGAGACTACAAAGTCTGGAGGGACTAAAACTGCAGAGATTGAAGAGATTACAACCAAGATGTTTGAGGCAATAACTGCTGAGACTGGAGTACCTAAAACTGAGAACCAACAACAAACTGTTGAGACTAAAGAACCTGATGAAACTGCCAAGGACTCTACTCAGGCAACAACTTCTGAAGCTCAGGAATAGATAGAATCTAAATCAACAGAGCAAGAAGAAGCAGAGAAAGAGGATAGCACTGAAGAATCGAGCCATTCAAATGACCACCCTGCTGATTCTCAAACCTAGACCTTAGAATCACCATCTCATTAGTCTCACTTGGATTTATTTCAATACCTTGAACAACTTTACATTTGTCACGTGGTTTTCCATTTTTAGGCTTTATCTATTTTTTAGTTTTTGCAGGTACTACCTCCATATATTCCCCATCACCCTTCTTGATGCTGACAAAAAGGGGGAGTATATGATGATGCTTTTTGGCTTGTTGCCTTGTTTGCTTGTTTATCTCTTTGGAATGTTTATCTAAAATCAGTTTCTTTTTCAGACTAAATCTTCAGATTCACCCTGTCTGCAGCATGTTTATTTATTATCGCTTGATTTTGTTTCTGCCCTTTTATGCCGTAGTTTACTAAAATCCTTGAAATTCATATATTTTTGTATTTTGAGTATTATGCAAATTTTATTTGTGAATATTTATGGCATAATCTCAGGGGGAGCAGTATGTTGAATACATGCATATTTCTCTAAAAAAACAACTCTTACACTTCTTCTCTCAAAACTCACTCATGCATTTCATATTTCATATTTCTATTCTGAATGTGTTTTGATTTGAGAAGGGTACTTATGTCAAGTTTTGTCATCATAAAAAATGGGGGAGATTGTTGGCTAATGGATAGCAACCCTTAATTTTTGATGCTGATCAACTATGACATAGTATTAGTAGTTTTGATACAGGTGTTTGAGTCTATAAGACACGGGGAGCAAAATAAAAGAGATAGAGTCAGACTGAGTCTCAAGCTTATAGAATCAAGAGGATAGATTGAAGCTTATGTTGACAAGTCTATGTATATTTTAAAGCTGATGTAATTATTGCTTTCTTTCTAGAATATATGTAGGTATGATTGAGAGAATGCATTGTGCATCCACGTGTCTATAATTCTGTGCATTCTTAGAAGGTTCAAAAACGGTCAGCATATAGGATCAATCTGTTATTTCTGGCAGCTAGGAAAAGGATGGAATCTATTGAGCATATTTCCTTGTTTCATGGAGAATTTTATTCTTCCAATTTTTTTCCATTTTTCTTTTATTTTTTAGTGCACAGCTGTCTCATTCTAGATAAGGACACTATAGTATTTTTGCCAAATAGCGCAACATTTCTAAAAGCATTATAGATACTTTCCAAGAGCACTATATATACATAGCATTCTTGTAACGACCCGAAACTAATACAATATAATAAGGATTAATATATATAATAATGGTAATTAATCATAAATTAAAATTCAATTAAAAATTTCCTTCGAAAATAAATTTTTTTCTCTGAAAACGGGGTGCAACAATCGTGGTCCAAATAGCAACGATCGTTGTCAAATGTACAACGATCGTTGTGAAATGAACAGTGATCGTTGTGAAATACACGAAAATCGGCCAAAATCCAGTATGGTACACGAGCTCGTGGGAAAATAGCAACGAGCTCGTTGCAAATCAGCAA